>KB672602.1:4187190-4234821 GCA_000349145.1 Anopheles dirus | reverse complement strand
TTCCCCATACAAAATGTATGGCATACCCGGGTATGCCGGTCGTAGAGATGAAGGTGTAAATTTGGTCATTGACACTACGGTTAAGAAAGAAAGCGCAGTGCTTATAAATATTACAAGCACGGTCAACTCTGTTCAAAATATCAATTCGACGAGCATCCGCAAACGGCGCTGCCATTATTCGACCAGTTCTTCTCACTCGCCGCTATGCGATTGCATATATTCTTCTCACCTCACTTTCACGTCTCATCTGTCAGATCGTACCATAAAATGACAACATAAACGAAACAACCAAAGCAAGCGAAAAAAACGGTTGTTTTTTTGTTCCCCGGTATAGGCGGCGGGGCGCGGGAAACTTTGTTGTTTGTGTTCGCTCTAAATGCGCGATAGCCGTTCAGTCTTTTGCTTGTAAACTATCTGCAAAACCCCTCGCAAACATGAGCAAATTACGGGCCTGCTGCGTGCCGTGCTGTAAGGACGAAAAGTTCTCGCTCGTGCACAAGTTCCCGTCTGACAACGAGCGGGCGGAGCAGTGGCGGCGGGTGCTCGGGATCGACAACTTCATCGGGTTACCGATCGACATCATCCGGAAGCGGTACTTCGTTTGTACGCGACATTTCCGCGATGTCGACTACAAGAACAAAGTGTCCCGAAGCATCAACGTGACGGCGGTGCCGTCCATCAATCTGCAGGCCCTGACCAATCCGGAGGGTTTGAATCGCGACGTGAACCGGGTACCGCCGGAAGGTACGCTGCCGCTGGGAGCCACTCTGGTGAAGGAAGAGACACCAGAAACTATCGAAGTAGTCGACGAAGAGCTGAAGAACGATGGCAGAGTGTCCCATCCTCTGAAGGTTGATTCCACCGTATCGACAAAACCCGCAGCTACAACTGGTACCGAGCTGAGCGACTGCCTTGACGAACCATTGCCGAGCATCCCATTCGTTGCGGAAATGACCACATCGAAGAAAGTATCGGCAGCAACGGAAACAAAACCGGGCATGCAAACATCCTTGAAGCGAAACTTACTAAAGCGAGCAAATCCGTTCGAGTCAGAACCTGCTGAGGCTGCGGCTGCCGTCAGTGAGTCAGTGAAAATGAAAGCACTGCCCCCAAAGCAGTCGCGTAACACCATTTATAAAGTGCCGGCGGTTATGAAGCCTTCCCCGGTCAGCCTCGTCCCGGTGGGCTACCGGGGGGTTTCTCCCGCCGTGAACGGTTCGCCGGTGCTGAAGCGGGTCACGGGGCCATCGGCGTTAATGTTGGAACGGATACGGCGAATGCGCGCCAGCACGATGACGCAAACAGACGATTGCAAAGAAGAGGGTCGGAACGGATTGCGGCCATCCGAGGAGGAGGAGCAGACGGCGGACGATAAGAACAATGAAAAGCCGGTCAAGACGACGAAAGTTCTAGCGCTGCTTGAATGTACGCCGGATAATCTGCAACGATTACAGCGCAAGCTACAGGAACAGGGCGACGGTGCGTTGTGCCTGGACGAACGACTGCTTCAGGGATTGCACGAGGAAGATGATACTGATAAAGGTTAGTTGGGCGTGGACTTTGTCCGAACCGTCTCATCGGCCGTTTTGCCGACGCTTCGGTCCCTTATCAAGTCCCGACGGTGGGGATGTTTAACACTTCGTACTTAATTAGCTGATCATTCAATGCTTCTTCCGCATTATTACACCATTCGCAGAGATGAAGCCGTGTAACACGGACGTAACAGCAGACACGACCCGGTTCCTGACGGTTCGTAACGTAAGTACGGATGAAACCGTACCGGTGAGTTACGTGTGGTTACGGGATCACTGCCGATGTGACCGGTGCTTCAACGCGGTTACATTTCAACGCTCTACCTCGATCCTCGATCTGCCGCTGGACATTCAACCTGCTACGTGCAACATCCGCGAGGAACGCATCGACATTGTCTGTAAGTTTTTGCCTTGATAATTGACAATTAATAATTGATTAATAATTGATTAATTAATAATTGATAATTAATAAGTTGGCTGATGCAGTTTGATTTGCAAGTTCTACTACCAGGAGTGTTAAAATCGTAGAATCGGTATAAGCGTTTCATAATGTATTATCCAGATCACATATTCACACACAAAATTATTTTTCTTAAGTCGCACATGTTCTTGATGCTTGATTAGTATAACTGAGATTGGAACATTCGATTCTGGTATGTAAATCCAAGCGTCCCAATTCACATCACAAACCCGAAGCAAATTTCTATTTATGGTTCTGCTTGGCACATTCAGCAAAAGTGTGAAGGACTGGTCGGAGCTCGTGGTAAAATTCAATATATGTAGATCACATACTAAATTAGTCTAAGAGCTTTTAATTGCGTCCTTTGAACAATTGCCGCTGTATTTCTGTTTCGTTTTCCGTTTCTTTTTTTTCTTGCAAAACGATGCATGATAAATTCGTCACGTAATGACATATATTCACATACTTATCAGTCGTGAAAATCGCTTTGTGGTCTTGACCTGCTGCAGAAGTGTCTATCTCCATCGTCCATCTGAGTCTGGGGCTACCTTGATTCCTCTGTTCTTGTGGACAGTACATCAGGACTAATGGTGGATTGTCCGATGTCATTCTACCGGCATCATCAGCCCATCGGAGCCTGATGAGTGTAATGCATTGCTCAATAGTAATGCCATCATACAGCTCATAGAGCTCGTTGTTAAAGTGGCTTCTCCATGGTCCTTTCATATATATGGGGCCAAAACAATTTCCCAAGTTTCTTCCTCTCGAACGTGCCTAAGAGGCTTCATCAAATTTTGAAAGAGTCCATACTTGTAAGTGCTGAGAATTTGAATGTTCCATATAGTATCAATTTTGCTTTAAGTAAAAGTTTCGCCAATATTGTTGTCCGTAAATCAACAAATCTGTCTCTCTCGCACTTTCTCTCAAATTCTCTTCCATTTTTTCTTCAATTTCGCAACAGGGCAAGACGGACACAAATCAACTTACGATCTCGCAATGGTGTTCGACAATCACGCGGATTCGTTCCGCAAAACCCTCGAGCAACACCGCACGGAACTCGTCCTGTGGGATCAGGAACTGATTACCTCGTGTGAGGCCAAATACGCTCGCGTTACACTCAACGATCTGCTCTGCGAAGACGCCGTTCTCCGGGAGGTCGTCGGTAGTCTGGTAACGTACGGGTTCGCCTTCGTCACGAAAGTGCCACCGAACCAGCAGAGCACCGAAATGGCGGTGAAGCGCATTTTCCCCGTCCAGCGGACATTCTTCGGCGACATGTGGACGTTCAGCGAGAACAAGATGGACCACAGCGACACGGCGTACACGAACGGGTTCCTCGGCCCGCACACGGACAATACGTACTTCAACGATGCGGCCGGCTTGCAGGTGCTACACTGCATTCAATTCAATGGGAAAGGCGCCGAAACGCTGCTCGTCGATGGCTTCCGAGCCGCGGAGCGATTGCGCGACGCAGATCCAGCGGCATTCGAGCGACTGTGCGAGTACCCACTCGAGGCGCAGTACGTCGAGGACGACAAGCATCATCGGTACATTGCGCCGGTACTGAAACGACACCCGGTACTGCGGGATGGTGGAGCCATCGAGCAGATCCGCTTCAACGCGGACGATCGGGCGCCGATGCGTACGCTGGCACCGGCCGATGTGCCTCAGTTCTATGCCGACTACCGGAAGCTGGCGGAAGAGCTGTACCGTGAGGAGGCCCAGTGGAAGTTTCAACTGGCGCCCGGGACAGTGCTGATCTTCGATAATTGGCGTGTGCTGCACGGAAGGATGGCGTACAGTGGGAAGCGCGTCATGACCGGATGTTACGTGGCACGGACGGAGTACCAAAGTGTGGCAAGGACGATGGGATTGATTGAATAGGATTCGGAAGAAAAATGAGCAAGCAATCAGATTCATGACATGCCCGTACACTCGGAGGTAAACGCACACGACGTAGACACGGCTTTGGTATTGATGCGTCCGAAGAAAACCAAGAGAAATATTTTTTTATTATTACGACTAGCAATTAAGTTAGCATTCAATCGGTTATTGTGCTTGATACGAAAGAAAGTAAGCAAAATTATTCGCCTAATGGAATCGGCCATCGGTTAAATAAAGCGAACGTGTTAATAGTAGTTTCCTTGTTCCACATTCATTTAAGCGAAAGTGCCACAGTTTGCAATCCACATTTGACAGGGTTGTCAAAGGTCTCGTCCCAGGGATTTGATTATTGGAGCAATTCGTCATCAGGCACTACAACCTTGGCGTTTTGGTCTGAAGCAGATAGATACTGAGAACCGCTTACGATCGCAGGGTGTTGTCAGCTTATCAGCGAAAGGTTCTACATAAAACTGGGCGCTTGAGCCTAGTGCCATCTAGTTATCACAATTTGGGCCACAATCGCGATCACGCGTCCTATGTCCACGTAGATTACCTACGCGTTCTAAAAAAACCCTAATGTATTTTAGTCTTGTGAAAAAAGTTTAAGAAAATATTCACCTCACAATGGGAGGAACGCGAGTGTTACAGTGTTGTTCTTGTTCATTGCATTGCAGTGTGTTCCCGAGTTACACAGTATATGCGTTCTGAAGTCATCAGTGTCATCAGTGTAGAATTTCAGCGCAAGTCGAGTACGTGACGGTATCTCGATTATTGTTTACAGTAAAGCTGCTAGTAAACTGCCAAGAAAGAATACAAAATCATTTGAAGATTTGAAATTGTGTGCCTGTTGAACTTGAAGAATGAATTCCGGATATATTGAATAATGATAAAAATCTCTCAATCTCGATTTTCGGCGTGCAGTTATTTCATTCAAAGTACCAAAAGCACTTTCTAAAATCTCACTAGTGTTTAGTGGAAAGTTGAACTTCCACAATTCGGATCACATCACATTTAGGATGTACAGTTGCAAATCCACGCTTTACGTGATCGTAATGCTTTTATTTCTATAACACCGCAATCGTCACACACATTGTAAAATCTGGATAAAATAACTTCGCTAGTATGAAATTTGAGCGGCCTTACTATACAAGATGGTGAATCACTGAACTGCAAACACTAATCTTTGGAAGCTTCACTCACGCTCCAACCAAGTGTGGAAAAAGCAAACCGAACCCAGCTAGGAACGTTAGTCTGTAAAGTGACGCCACGACCATCGTTGCCGATGAGGTTAGGTCGAAAAACTGTACCTGTACGAAGATCGGCACTCGTATCTCTTCGTCCAGCCGGAAACGTAGGTTTACACGCGGTCCAAATACGATTTCTCCGTCATGCACGATTGCCTGATGACGTACATCTCGTACACGCACCCGTGCGTAGTAGAACCTATACTCCACATTGATCAGCATGTTGCTGCAGGTAAAGTAACTGGCCGGGTTGCCTTCGGAGTTTGGTGTCGCCTGCTCCGAACCGGCTTGCGCATTGAGGATGACGTTGGTGGAGCGTACCTGCACCCACTCGGTCGTGCGATTGAGCGGATTGGCGTACTTCGAGATGTAGAGGTTTAGCTTGTCGTAGCCCTCCCCACCGGACGGACTGACCGCATGCCTATGGACACCGTGCAGCAGCTGTGAGTACAAACCCTCCTGAAGTTCCTGGCAGAACCGAGTATAGTTTCGGGCACTGCCTGCCGTTTGGTTTGCAAGGTCACCCGGGGCATAGTTACATCGGTGAAATGTGTCAACACCGAAATCGATCGTTCCGTAGGTTTCTGCGGTCAGCACGCAACGATTTTTCCGACTAGCTGGAACGCGTAGACGAAACGACGCGTCCGGTAGGCGTGTTTCATTGGTGAAGTACGCCTGCATGCGATTTGGGGGGCTTTCGGGGGGTGCTTCTTCAGCTGTGGTCGTACCATTTACAGGAATGTCCAGGTGGGACACAATCAGCGGTTTTCCTATCAGGTACCCAATGTTGCCACTAACCGCACGGGTAGCATTCAGCTTCGAAGGATGAGTTCTGACGATGAACTTGACGGAGATCCGCTGCCACACAAGTTCTTCCCACAGCTCGTCTTCTTCACTTGGGTCAGGATACTGTGACTGACAGCGGAGCGTTATCTCTACACCTTGAAGATTCGTATAGTTGTGGTAAAACACCAACTCAAGCTCGCGGCAGATCGATCCAGGTTCTTCCTCGATCATGTCGCCCTCCGAGGTTGTGCTATCGGTCGTGTTTAAACTCTGCGTACAATTCCACCCACTCGGGGATGCACGTACACAAATGGACACTGTAGAATTCAAACAGTCCATCTCCTCGACACAGTAGTGCTCCATGACGGTCGATTTGTTGGGTGTGCGAAAGAAGCGTGCCGCACGTTGGTGACGCAGCAAGCCTCGATTGAAGTCGCTCAGTTCATCCACCGTCCGTCGGCAGAGATTGTCACAGTCTCGCAGGAAGTGCACGGGCTGGTCGATTTGGCAGGAGCCTCCGGTCAGTGAGTACGGAAGTGCGAACGGCTGTACTAACTCGCTTGTTTCGTTGTACAAGTAAACAACGTCGTCCACACGGTAGTGATCGAAACGGATCTCCTCTGCCGATGTGGAGGCGGTATCCAGGGGAAACACTTCCTTCCACCGACTACGTGTAGCGTACGAGAGTCGGGTTGGGTTGTAGTACTACAAACGAACGGAATTCTCGTTAAGAGGATGCTAACTGCAAACCAAACCTCAAACCTACACTCTCATCGCCTTCCTCGTAGATAGGTTCGACCAGACAGAATAGTCCGCCCTGGACACGGCACGACTGCAGGCCCGCGTCGTGATCGTACTCCTCCTTTTGCAGTTCCTCCTGGTCGCAATCGAAAGTCCGCAAGATGGGCGCATTGCAGTCGATATCGCAGCAGCAGTTAATGTCGCATATATTTATCTGGGCATATACGTGTTTAGTTAATTACTTTCGGTTGGAAAACTGCAACTATAATGGTAATATGCTATTAATGTACACCGTGAAGATATCTGCATCGAACTTCTATTAGTATTCTTTATGCATGTATAAACCACTTTTGTAATGAGCCATACCTCTTTCCCCAACACTGGTTTGAGAAGGACGAAAGTGTCTTTAAAAGAATAGGACTCTGATAGTCATTAACGACAGCCAACGATTCAACGAACATGTCCAAGAAAATGAGCCAATAGCATTGAGGAAAAGTTCTCATTACTTCGACTCCACACCACCTTTTTCTAGAATTATTTTTGAATTTCGCACGAACCAATGATTGGAATTAGTAATGGAAACACTGGTTCTTGCATATGGTAAATTTCTCTGATAATAGACAAGGTTCAAGCGCCATTTCGAAACAGAAGAACAAATGTACCTAAGAATGGCCACTCACGTGTATCAATGGATGAACTTTGCTGTGGCTCTGCAGATCCTGCGAAAACATTAGCTACTACTGGATGCAATCTGCCTGTCCACTTGTATGCTAGCGTGTCTCAAACTTATGTTGGTTCAATCCTATTTTTTACTCTGATATAGCTTGATAATAAAAAAAAATGAAAAAAGGCTCATCACCGTTATCAAGTTACACGACATGAATATTGATTACTAGTGGAACAAATAGACAAATAAAGAGCACTGCTCCAAAAGAAGTGCTTTTTGTAATTAATGTAAAAAAGTATAAATTTTCACGTACAATCAGAAAATCAAATTACCTACCTGTACTAGGAAATCTTTTCTAGTTTCTAGTTTTCTAGCTTGAGATAAACGCATTCGATACTCACTGTCAAATCACACCGGCAGTAGTATCCTCTTGGAACTAACTTTGCAGAACGTCCCGCAGCAAGTGGTGGAAATGGAGGATCCACGTTCGACGCCGTCGTTGTAGAGGAACCAATCGTTGTGCTCTCCACCGTTGAGGTTGTTACCGTTTCGGTCGTTGCACTGCTTGCGGTGGTTGTGGTGCTTGTTGAAGTTCCTTCCGTAGAGGACGACGTAGATGACTCCGTGGCTGGCTCGCTGATCGGTGTTGTTGAGGTAACGTTGCCACTAGCGTCGGTCGTGTTCTTAACGTTGATTTTCGCTACGTCAATTTTCACAAACCGCTGAATGTTACGTTCACCTGCCTCGATGTTCGAAACTCCAATCAGCGCCAGTAACAACACCAACCATCCGCAAGCAGTCACGGTCATTTTGCAGCTAGCGCAGCTCAACGCCATATTCGGCAAAGTTCTTGAATATCAGCATCAACTCCAGCTCGACCGTGCCGGCTGTTTTAGTTAGCAGCTTGTATCGCTCGATGCCCGAGAAAGCGATGTCACTCTTGGCCAGTGAGAACCCACCGGTGTGGAACTTTTCGTGCACTGTGTCGGCGATCCGGGCCGACGAGACCTTCCAGGTGGCGATGCGTACCCGATGGTGGCCGGGCCGCACCGGCACGAAGGCGAACCCGTATCCGACGGGCCAGTAGTGCTGCAGCGCGTTAACGGCGTACACCTCCACGTGCAGTTTGGGCCACCCCTGGAGCCCGCGGGTCGCCAGATGGAGGTCGATCGGGGTGCAGAAGTCGGACCGGTGCTCGATGCGGGACGTACTGCAGCAGGACTGGCCCTCGGTGTGGCCCTCGATCGCCTTCCAGCTCGAGCCGAACTGGACGCTCCAGCGGCAGAACAGGTTCGGTTCGTCGAAATCCACGGCCGTCCTCAGTTCGCCGATGATGTGCAGTTCCGCCATCAGGTGCTCATCTTCCAGCAGTGCTTTGTTTCGGATATTTCGGAAGCAAATTCGGATTGTGAACTAATTCTACAGCACGAAATTTAGGGGCGGACAAACTTACAGACGCGCGGTGAGTACACTATTACGAAAGAACGTGCGCTGGGGTCCTTTACGGTGCGTTGCTAAGGACAACAGCGACGAACAAACAAAATATGGCGGTCACCATGGCAACCCCAAACGTGTAGTGTCACAGCCGCCGTACACTTGTCGGACGCTGCCATAAAACGTTCAGCGTCCGCTGTCAAACTCCATACAAAATGAGGCCCGCTGTCATCCGACGCGGTTTGACGCGATCCGATGCGTTCGATTTTTGTATGGATTTGACAGCGGACGCTGGCCGTTTTATGGCAGCGTCCGCTGTCATCCGACAAGTGTACGTTGGCTGTCAGAGACGTCAAACGGTTCGTTCCCATCCAGACGGTGAGGGAAAACGGGCACCAAACAACAACAAAAAAACTTCAATTCTTCGTTCTTATATGCTCTGGTTTGAGATACATGTACATATATTTGTTCCAGTTCGTTTAGCACAAGCTCCGTGGCTCGTGATTCACTTTTCTCAAGTTGTGATCTCTTCGCATTTGCTCACAGTCTGGACCACAGTGTAACGGTAGTAATGCTGTGTGAATTTGGGCGCTGTTTTTGCTGTATCCTTTTTTACTTTAACTATACGTGTACGGTCTGCGTGCTGTACTGTGTTTTAACTAAATTCCGCATTTACGCTGCCGCTTTTTTGCTCGAATTCTTTTCCATACTGTGGCGGTGTGCGTGTATCCCCATATTAACACATGCACACGAGTGCACTACATGTGTGTGGCTTTCTGACAAGCGAGGTCCTTTCCAACGGTAGTGTTGTTGGTGTGTGCGAGCGTGGTTCATTGGTTTAAGACTTTTGCCTAAAAACATCTCATTCAAAATGGTTCTGTGACAATTCCCCTCGCTCAAAAAATAACTTTACTAATACCTAGACAAGCAAAGAATTAATTATGCGTTAATAAACGGATTCATCTCAATACGCTCTGCAGATTCTGTACTTTCTGACGAGAAAGGACCAAAAGCTGAGCAAACGTTACATAAACAAACGCTTTATTACTCCTTTATTAGCACTTCATTTGCCAGTTTAATACTAATTGTCCACTGGGATACGGTGCAACCAATTTCTTGAAAAATGCATGATTAACTCTTTGGTTGCCGGTTTGGATAAAGACTTTCTATCGGGTTGTATCTGCGTGCGAACTTTCGCTCAGTAAAATTGTCCAGTTTCAGCAAGGAATTGCATCCCGGCGATTGGTTTTCGTTTCTATTGCGTGTCATTTCGTTAGCCTATGTTCTCTAGCTTACGTTCTCTCAACTAGCCACAGGCACACACACACACACACACACACACATATACACATACCCACACAGTACATACATACAGTCAAGAACGGTGCGTACAGCAAAAAACGACCAGGTAAAATTGGAGCTGCTGTAGTAGTAGTATTAGTAGTAGTAGTGGTAGTTGTGTTATTTAATAGTTTACTATTTAACTGTCTTTATTTCGTATTTGCTTGTTTGCTGCTAGTGGTTGTTGCATCGTTTCTTTCTGCCGTTCGTTTATCGAAATTGCGATATTTTGAGTCCTTAGTAGTAGAATGTATAAAAAATATATATGTGTATGCTTTCTCTTCCTCTTGGCTCTATTTTTTTGATGATTTTTTAATAGTTTTCATATTTCGCACTCGTAATATCTCAAAGATTTCGGCTTTAAAATGCAGTTTCTTGCTCGGTTTGATGACTTCTGTTTACTGATTTCGTGTTTGTATTATTTCGTTATGTTTCGATTTTAATCTTCTCTCCGGTTTTGCCCATGTGCTAAAGTTTACAACACATCTTGTACATTTTGTTGTTGTTGTTGTTGATGATTGCATTATAATGTTAATGTGTTTGCTTTTGTTCGAACTGTGCGAGCTAACTCGTTCCATTGCCATTTTTGTGTTACTCATTTCCATTATCGCTGTTCTGTTTTGCTAGTTTTACGACGCTGTACAACTATACTTATCTTATCTGTTATATTTATCATTGTGCTAAAAGGGGTAGGTGATGGGGAAATTTAATACGCTTCACAATCTCCTGATAGCCCCGAAAAAATGGCGTCGTATGATGAGTATTAAAGGTTTACTTCTTGGGTTACATCCGAAACGCGTAGTGATGTGCGCGTTATGAAGAAGGATAAACTTTAGATGGTAAGCTAAATATGATTGCTATTGCTTAAAGCTTCCCAGCGGATAGGGATGGGAGTCAAAGAATCGTCGAATGATCGATCAGCGATTTTGTGTTTCTCATGTTCAATCGTTCAATTCATTGGTTACGCTTTTACTTAAATGCGATGTTTCTATACTGTACAGGTTGTTCCGCTCATATCCTTGCAACGGAAACGAAAATGATCCGATGCCTCTCCCAACACACCGTGCCAGGATCTTTTTTACACATTCAAATCCAGCTCATTTGCATTTGGTTTGGCTTTTACGCTATATTTAATAATCGAATACTACCAGTTATCAATGTCCAGACCTCTCGTACTGCATACAAGGATAAATTATAAATTGTATAATATCAACGCAACCTAAAGCTTCAGATCCTCTATGTACATATTGATGCAGATTCGTTTCCATGCTTCGCGTCCTCGTGATACATGTACCCCGTGACAAACGAATGACTAGTAGATTGTTGCATGGTCTCTCCTATTGATTTTTCTATAAAAGAACGAAAGCTAAAGGAATTTCTCGATTTGCTTCCTTCAGCTCTGTTACCACCTTTGGCACCGGTGCCTGGTATTTTGTCACCTCTCTTGCACGTATACGATCTACGATCCCAATTGTGCTAGGATCGCTTCATCCCGAACTCACGAGAGGGAGACTATCGTGTTTGTGCGCATTAGTTCTAGTCGCTCAGGAATGTTCACTATCAATGTCGGCATATACACACTCGCACATACGCGAACAAACACACACACACACTCACACACACTAGAATTATCTCGTCTCGATACCAGCCTGGTTCGTCAAATGACTGACCACAGGGTAGTAGGAGCAAAGCAACAAATTGAAAACAATGAAAACAAACAGAGAGTGTTCATATATCCAACACAAATATCTTGCGCCTATCTAAGTTTAACCCTCGCACGAATAAGGAACTAAAATGAATGCTTTCATCTGATGAAAGGATAATACACTCCTTACACAAATAAAAATTGAAAATCCTAACAAAACCTAATACTTCTATATACAGTAACCTTCGTTATCTTGTTCCAGGTGAGAGATGTTAGATGGATAAAATATAAATCCATCCAGAAAACTTAAAAACCAAAATAAATCGTTATTAAAGCGAGTTGTCGTGCAAATTGCATTCTTTGAAGCATGATTATAAAAAAACTTCCGTATACGTATGCAATCCACACTACAACATGCATTATTAACGCTTTATTTGTCAGTTTTATCCATATTCGCCACAGTGGGGTATTCTCAATTCTCCATTTATGTAGCCCTGCCTACGAACTTTGCTATCGAAAAGCTAATACAGATTCAATTTGGTTTCATTAAAATAACATTCAGTACGGAATGCATACCTTGTGGCGCTAGTTTGCCTAATCAGCCGCAACGTATGCAATGCTCACAACAGATTACCTTATTAATACCCTTATTGGCTCTGAATTAGTCCTGCCAGCAAAGTTCGTCAACTAAGGGATGCCGTCGAGTCAATATTAACTGGTAAACGAACTGTGCACGAGACAACATGGACTGTGTGTTGTTAAATCCAGCTTTTTACTGATGACTTTCGCTATTAGTTTAAACGTTGGCAGAAGCTACCCGTCCGGAAAGTTTAGTTGAGATTGGAAAAATAATTCGCTTTGTCGTGTGGATAGCATACTTTCGGGCTGCCTGATCAAATAATTTTTTTTATATAAATATTTCCCGCTAGGTTCATAAATCGACCAAAATTAAAAAGCTACGTTACTATCTTAAGAACAAATCCAGATGTTCCGGGCAGATGTTCAGTGTTAACATTGTGCTCTCTCCGATTGAATTATATCCTCCTATCTAGTTCACATGCCTTCCTCAACCGCCCCCGCTCTTGCTGACAAATTCGTGCAGTATGTCGCACGCCATCTCGATGTTGTTCCGCGAGATCCCGAGCGCCGTGATGACATTCTCCTTCGAGTAGCCCTCCTGCATGAGCCGCGCAATGTACTCCAGGTTGATGTTTTCATACGGCACGTTCGGGTTGTTATTGTTGTTGAGGGCCGAGCTGAGCGTGGGGTGCTGCTGTCCGGAGCGTCCGTCTGCACCGCTCGAGCTTGCGAGATGGTTATTGTTGCTGCTACCGGCCGAACCGGCCACTACCATCACCCCTCCCGCGTGCCGATTGCTTGGACAGTCCTTTAGCAGTGGACCGACACTCGACGCCAGGTTCACGTTCTCGTACAGCAGTGGATGCCCGGTGGTGCTGGTGGCCGAGGATCGACCGGCGGCCGACGCGGCTAGCTGGGAGGAGGTGATCGATTTCGAGGGTGGATGCGGTAGGATCTTGGCACCGACAGCCGCACTGTTCGCGGGTAGCGATTGATGTCGCTGGTGGTTGTTGGAAACGGAGGAGGACATCACCGCCGCGGGTTGCACCGTAGTAGCGGGTTGCGTGAACTGTGTTCGAGGCTGCGGTTGAGGTTGCCGCTGTGGTGTCGGTTGTGGTTGCGCCGGAGCTGGTTTGTACTGGGCGGCCGAAGTGGTACTGGAGGTTGATTCGGCACTGCTACCACTACTGCTCACTGCCTGCTGCTGCTGCTCACCGGCCGAGACCACCGTCTGTACCGTGATGAGCCCGTTCAGATTGCTGCTGCTCACGGAGGCGCTCGTCGGCTTGAACTGGTACACGTTGTTGGGTGTGAGGGCCGCTGTCAGGATCAGACTCTGGTCGGATTTCTCATCCACCTTGAGTATGATCGGGTGCCGCGCTTCGGGTGGCCGAGTGTCAATGATGCCGACGATGGTTTCCGCCGGCCCGACGATCACCTTGTCCGAGGCAGTGACGCCCGCATCTCCCGCCGCGAACGGGTCGATAATGGCCGCGTGGGGCTGCTGCTGCTGGGAGCTCGAGCAGGGACAGGTCGTGGTGTGGTGTTCCTGCTGCGTGGAGACAACAATGTTCTGATGTTTCGGAACGGGTGGCGGTACGGGATGCTGCTGGGACGAGGCTAACGATGTAAGGTTTTCGGAGCTGCGACTCTGCTGCAGTCCGCCGGCCGTGTGATTGACGAGGTTGCCCATACTGGAGGCTCCATTGATCTGTCCCGCCGTCCGGACCACGTTCGGTTGCAGATGCTGCTGTTGCTGTTGCTGTTGCTGGTGCGAGGATTGCACACGATTCGGCACACAGGCTGCTGATTTCTGCAACCGATTCGCATCACCTGACGACAGGCCACTGCTACTACTCCCCGCCAGAATACCCGGCGAAGATTTGCGCGGTGGCAATGGTGGCGGTGTTGTCGTACACTGCCGGTACCCGTGCTGATAGATCGACTCCATCGATCCACCCTGACAGATGCCGGCCGCGGTCGTTTCACTCGAGAGCGCTTTGTTCAGTGCCTTCAGGATGAGATAGCTGCTCGGGGTGCCGCCGGTGCCGGCTCCGCTGCCCACCGGAGCGCTCAATCGGTTGGCCGGGTTGAGCTGGTGTGGGCCGCCGGGACAGGAGGCGGCACCGCCACTAACGCCACCACCCCCACCCTGCGGTAGAAGGGAAGAGGAGGAAGATTTGTTACACTTCACCAGGTTGTTGGCGGTGGTGGTGTTGGTGGTGCCGCAGCTACTAAGCGTAATGTTGGTGTGCGTCGCCAGATTCCCGTTGACGTTGTGCGATACGGTGGCCGCTGCCAGCGGTGGTGCCGAGGCGGCCGCTGCCGCAGCAATGGCCGCCGGTGAGCTTAGGGCGGGATGTGCGGTGGTTGCGTTTGGTGCCGTAGCGGTTCCTCCGGACGACGACGAGGACGAGGAGGAGCTGGATGAAGAGGACGTACTGGAGGAGGTGGATGATGACGACGAGGAAGAGGAAGAGGGCGTGGTGGTGGACGAAACGGACGACGCGGTGGACGAGGATGACGAGTTCGAGGATGAGTGCGTCCCGGGGCAGGAGTTGCACGCGGAACCGATTGGCGGTGCGTTCACTGCCGTTGCTGCCGCTCCTGCCGCACTATTGCCAGGTCCTGATTGTACCGGCGAAGGGGTTGACATCCCCAGCAGTAGCAACGACGATGGTCCACCCGCATAGATGTCGCTGCCGGACAGGACCGGTGCCGATGGTGCCTGCGTTGTTGGTTGACACGTGGAAGATTGCGTCTGCTGCTGCTGCTGCTGGCGTCGGGGCAGCCGGGGAGAACTGTGTGGACTTTGCTTGTCGTTGTTGTTGCGTGCCAGCGTCATGCTGTTGCTCAGCGCGTGCAGGGATGAAGTGGCAATATTGAAATCATCCTGTTTGGTGTATTTGCGCCCCGAAAAGTTATAGGATGAATGGTTGTCCACACAAACACACACGCACGCACACACGAACATCCATACGTAAACATACATCCATACGCACGCATTATTTTGATGTAAGGGACATTGAAACAAAGGATAGAGAGAAAGATAAAGAGAGAGAAGATAAGAGAGAACGAGAACCAGAAAAGGAAATATTATTTAGTATAACCCTTTTGATCGGCGTTGATTGATCGAAACATTTACCACCAAGAAAACGAGGGACAGAGAGAGAACGGAGTCGTTAAAAATGGAGGATCTTGGGAGTGAGCATGCCTTAATTAGTATTTTCAAGTCTACTATACTAAATGTGCTTATAATGATTTTTACGTCCAAATCGTGTAACATTGGTAGTGATTTCTTTTAAAAGTTTATTTTTATTGTTGTTCGTTCGTTTTTTTTTTCTATACCAGACAATAGATCCTAATGAAAACCATAAATGACAGGCCTAGACCTGCTCGAGAACGTTATGTTAAGCATAATGTAATTGGATAATTATGCAGTTCGCTGATGTTCTGAACAAACAACAATTTCTTTGCCAGTTTATAAAAAAAAACATTAATGACAAAAAATCTAATATTCGAAATCACATAATAACGAATATACAAGCGCATTGTTAGTTATCAAAACCGAAAACACTTCAAACACTATAACCAATCAACGAAGAACTTTAACATGACTTTACTGAATTCCTAAAAAGCATAACATTTCCAAAGCGCAACAAAAAACAATTTGCTGAAATTATCATTTTTTTCTTGCTTCTTCCTTCATCAAGCATGCAATTGTCGGTACAGCAGCCGTCATCAAAATTATAATGAAAAAATCGCACCACAAAATAAAGCACACAAACAACTAAACTACAGCCAATGCCCAGAAATGCTAAACAATCCCTTCAAATAGCAGAACACAACAGGAACTCACAGGGAAACAGAACATTACATTTCATATGAAAAACATATGGTATGCAGAAAGGAATTTGGAAAGGAAAGGGAAGATTGTTTTGAAATTTGTTCCACGAATGGGAAGACGTAATGTAAGCAAAATGAAACACCGAGCGCATGAATCCGTTCGGCCATAAACGAATTTAGAAAAACAAAAACGCTCGTAGAAAATTGCAAAAGTTGGAGCAGCGAAACCCGGTAAGCGACTTCGTCAAAAAGTAGATTTACATTATTTACAGCAGCATATTAAAATGGCAAAAAGGGGATGCACGGGCTCGGCTTTATTCGCTTTAAAAATGCTGTCCATTTTTCGGTGTGTTTCTGTTTGAACGGTGTCAATCCCACTCAATCCTACGTCAATCGAGTCCGCCCGCGCTGCACATCTTCCCGCACCGTTGGCAGGTGAGTGGTTTCGTGGGCTAATCCCCCGGCATCCTTATTGCGATTGATGAAATATTAATTGCCCCATACCACCAGAGCATCCGGAGCTCTCGGGAGGGGGTGTTGTGGAAAGTTTAATTTAAACAGCAATATAAAACATCACATGCACGCACACGTTTGCACTTTGCCGCAACTGGCCCATGTGAGTGGACAAGAAATCCTATCGCAGACATAAACGTGTTCCAATCATATCCTGCGTCTGCATGGCGTGTTTTCGCCTCCGGGAAAGTCGAGCCCCGTTCAGTCGGGGGAAGATGACTTATTTCACGAATCAATCTTCCGTTTCCCGGTGGTTCCCCGACGGTGCCTCCTCGCCGCGGGCGTAGGCGAGATTAATGATGTACGATTTTTCTCCCAAAACCAGGCCCGTCACTACCGCCCGGTTCATTAAACGAACATTTCTATCAGGCTGGTTCGTCGCCGTGGTTGGGCGGTCCCGCTGTGGGTCTGACGGGATGTCTGGGAAAACGATTGGAGCCGCTGCCAAGCTCAACCCCTTTAAGGATTTGATTAAGCAGGTCCTTGAATCATGCGTTCGTTAGCAAATCGCTCTAAAGCCAGAAAGGAAGAAAATCGATATCAAACGACCATGATGCAGATTGCGGTAGAGGTTTCAAGAGGACCGCAAAAAAAAAAACACATCGACCGCCTGCGATCAATGATGAAGTGGAACTCTTGCTTCTTTTCTTTTCTGTCGTCGTGAGGCGACGTTTTCACACGTAACATTCTCGCCAGTTAACGAAATCATTTGCTACAATATCTTGGCGCGCCCGAGAGACACGATTTGAAGGTCATCAGCAACGTGGGAAAAAGGGTAAATAACTACGAAGAACCTTTGTCGATCGTATGTAGGACAGCCCTAAACAATCGGGGTTGTAGATTGTCTATTAGGAGATTTTTTCAGAACCAAAACCTCATAAACATTCACCAAAAAAATCTATTAAACTAACAAATTGTTCTCTTGGCCTAATACCAATGAATCAATATAGCGATGCAGCGTAGGAAAAAAACATGAGTTGACCAATGTATCGTTTGGTTTGACAAAACTTAGAAAATCGTTACTAAAAAGCTCAAGTATTGTTTAATCTTCCACTTCCTATTTCATTAAAGGCCACATTCGAACAAAGGCAACCAACTCGTTCCTGCTGCATTTCCTGTTTCCGCAGGACCCAAAGGCAACGGCAAAGTAATGCCTACTGCAGCATTCCGCTCCTACCGAACCTGGACACGACCAGGGTAAAGTGCGCAAACAACACGCGGTACAAAAATGTGTTAAAAAAAAAGCGCGTTGTGCTGTGATTCGACGTACCCCGAGAGAGCGAAAGCGTCCAACGGTGGCCGTTGGGGTAATGCATTACTCGTTGGTGCGCCTGAAAGTTATGCATGATTTATGACTCGTTAGGCTTCGCACTGGCCACCGCTGAACAAACATCGGGGGTTTTGTTGCTCTCGTTGCTGGTGGGGCAATTTATTGAATGCGGAAATACAGCCGCCTTTTGGCAATGGTCTGTTGGGAGGATGGCGCGTACAACAAACAATTGTTTTGCATTTAGATGAAGAACCCGGAATTTGCATTCAACTTAAACGGAGTTCGTGTAGAATTTATGTTGAAATCGATCATACTATTGATATTTCACGAGGTTTTTCAAGCTGGTAGTTATAGTTTGTTTAAAAAAATATCTAAAGGAAAACTGTGATAAGGTAACCTGTTGTCCATTTAATATGCAGATTATACTATTGCAACAAAAACGAATAATAATAACAAACACACACGGGCAAATGGTTTAGTTGATACACGAACGAACACGACAAACAAAGTGCATGCGGAAAAAGGTAAACATCATTCCATGCTACGTAAGGTGAGGTAACAAAGGTGAATCGGCATAATTGCTGATGATGGGTGAGAAAAGGTGTCCGGTGGGTGCACTAAAACCATAGTGAAGAAATAAACTCAACGGAGCGGCGATAAACATGATAAACCAATAGCACAAACTGGGAAAACAGCGGATGAATCAAACAGAAGTGTTGCATGTTCGAATTAGATTTCTCATTTGTTTTGTTTCTTATGGTTCATTTTTATTTTACCAATAGTTTGCTTATCAATCGAAAAATTTTAACTATCTAACATGCTTACGCTTGCTTGTGGTTGCTTCTAAAATCGTATAATAATCATTCGGATTCTTCCTGTTTGCTTACTGCTGCTCCTTCTTACTAATATGAGTTTACCTCTCCTGTGCACTGTTGTAAACGGCTCTATAGGTATGTGTAGATTATGTTTAAGCCCCCGACTTATTTGTATTGAACGTTATGTCGTAATTAAGTTCTATTTCATTATTGCTTATTGTACGAGTGTGTGCGCTACAGAGGAGTTGTTTGTAGAGAGAGAGAGAAAGAGAAAGAAATGATGATGCGGTTTCAAATAAATAGCTTAAACCCTAGGCAGACTCTGAGCGATACTGTGTTGAAAACGGAGAGGGAAACGCTATGAAAATATTAGTACATAAACTATTCGAGACCGACAACGCAAGCACCCACCAACTGGTGAGATACGATTGCTGTGCTGAAGAAGCATTTTTTTTCCTCACATGAAGATACCTCCGATTGATATATGTGCACATCCAAGCGAAACAAATGGCATCTCTCATCTCAGTTCAGAAATTCAGAAAACGTGCCCTCTTCTTCGCTAGCTACTTAATATACTGTTTTGCTACCGTTACCTGCTAACATTTCTAACTGAAGGCTAACGTAGGGGCGTGAGCGTTTTCGCACCACTTATTTTAAGGCCACATTGTTCTATACTAAAATCGTTTGCTAATCATCACAAGGTTTCAATATACTTGTTTATGTCGCCACGTTGTTGTGAGGTCACGGTGCTATGATGGGTGCTTTCCCTTATCTCTCGATTTGTTAAGCATTATAGCTCAATGCAATTTATCTTATATGTACAAAATTGAACAAAACAATCGTACTACCTCGTCTACTAGTATTCTTGGAAGCCTCTGTCCAGCAGTGGTTTTGCATTTTGTAAACACACATACACACGCACACGCACGCACACGTATATTTCCGTACGCAGAAGAGTATTATCTGTTTCTAATTCGACGTTCTTGATGTATCTACTTCTATTTCATTTATTACTGTCGGCTTTACAGTTTAAGAGTTTGGAGTAATCGGAGCTCGGAAAAATGAAAATAGTTTCTGCTCATTAAGAAGGTTTGGGTTTGAAATGTAACTACACATTTCGGGAACATATATGATTTAGAATCGTACGGGACTTCATGCATCTTCGTGAAGATTTCCGATCGTAAATCCGCAAACACTAGTCCACATTGCTATGGTTTCAATAGTTTTTCCTACAATCCGAATTGAGTCCTAATCGTGATGATTTGCAATTGGTATCAACAATAATTTTAGATGGAGATAAATAGTCTTTGTAATACCTTTTTACGATTTTGTTACGATTTTACGTTCGGAAAAGATTCTGATCGGGTCGCCCAATACTGCCAAAGTGATAGCGTATACAGATTATGTTCCTCAAAAAATGAACGATCTATTTCAAACTGTATCAACCTTTCCGAATTGAAAATTTTGTCGTAAATCAAAAGCAAATAAAAACGCAATGCATACATTCATGGAGTAGTAGGGTGTTATCGACCTTGGAGACACGTACAAACTTATCACAAACTTAACTTCCTATGTATGAGTTGAACAAATTTTGCTAAACGTACACACACACTAAATATAGTGCTGCATGGGGCAGAGGAAGAAACAAAATCTATAGAATTCTGATGTGCACGAGATGTCCTACGGAATTTTTTTACTCCTTTACTGAAAAGTCTTCAATATGCAACAAATAGAAGCGGCGATATTGTGGCGGTTTGGGAGAGGTAGGAAGATTTGGAGACTTGATCTTATGCGCTGCTTTCAAGGTTATGACGATGAATAATAATAAGAATTACATTGCTTTCATCCGAACCATAACAGAAGCGTGCGTAATTAAACGTGCAAGCAAACTCGCTGTGCCACCGTTGGGACGTAGTCGAGATATATGGAATTCGAAATGAAGTGAAATGAAAATTAAATCCAAGCACAAACGATAACGATAGCTTAAATCGAGCCACTGGGACATACAAAATGTAGCTTTACGATACGCGCTAGAGTGTGAGGTGGTATAAACGATACCGAACTAAAATGGAACTAAAACAGGACTACGGCGGATGCATCAAGATCACATAGTGACGCTACAGGTGTGGTGTGCGCACACGTGCGGAGGATATGATGATGGTATATATATGATGATGGTCCTATCGGCGCTTCTAGAGCTGGAACTCTCGTATCTCAGATGCATGAACGGATGGAGCGAGCGGGCGGGAACGGGCGGGCACATAAGAGGATAACAACACACACGCACAAACATAACACACACACACAAACGGTAGCAGAGAGTGGGTTCGTGGTGGTGGTGGGTAGTGGAGGGAGAAGAGTGGGTTGAACACACAAGCTCACAGTACCTCCGTATCGTCATCGTGATCGTCGTTCTGCAGCTGCTGGCGTCCGTTCGCCGAGTTGCGATTGTGCTGTCGCTTCGGATCGAACGCGTCAACCACGATCTGCTCCGTGCCTTTAATTTCCGCCCGACAGAACGGACAACCCTGCAAAGGAAGAGAGTGCGAACGAGACGGCGAAAGATTAGGCTCATGGTGGATTTTTCGATTGATGTAATGCAGTATGTATATACCACTCCTTTAAAAGAATTTATTCGAGATCCTACACATACAAGCATACGGCCAAACTCTAGTTAAAAAGAATTGGAAGTATAGTTGGTATGTTTTGCAGATACTTTGAGAACAAGGGCTTCTTTCGTCTCCAGTAAGAATTGGAATAGAGTCTATAGCCACTTATAAACATGGTTATCACCAATACGAGTTTCAATCATCATCCAAATCATTTGTCTTCTAAAAAGAATTGAACTATGATGACTTTCAACACTAATATAAAAAAGTTGGTTCCTAAAAGAAATTAGAAGAAAATTCGTCTCCCGTAGTAATCGAAAAACGTCATTCGAAATAATTATACGGGAATCGATTTTATTTCAAAAACAATAAACAATGTCGTTGTCAAAACTGTTGATTCGACAACGTTAACCCACTCGACATTAACAAAAAAAAGTTAATATTTAAAAAAAAGTCATGAAATGAAAACAAAAAGAATCGAATCACATACAATATTTGAAGTATTTTGCTTCCAATCGATAAAATTCTTTTGTTACAGTGAAGGTACACAAGTTCCTAATAAGTAATCTTACCTGTCCCTCCGAATCCACCTGCCAGGCGGTGAGGCAGGGTGTGCACAGCAGATGTCCGCACGGTTCGATGCGTATGTCCTTATCGTTTTCCGCACAGATTTTGCACAGCTGGAAGGTGCTTCCTGCAGTGTTTTGAGAAACAAAGAAGAGAATATAAGTCAAGGGAACAGGTGTTGTGACCGTGTCCGGCAAGGTAACGCACCCATTTCGCAGTACAGCTCATACTGTTCCTGCGTCACGGTGATATGATCCTCGAGCGGGCTCTGCACAGCGAACGAAAGGTCCGGATTGTTTGGTTTGCCATCGGGATACAGATAGAACCCTTCCCTGTGGTGCCGGAGAGGGAGATAGAACGGAATAAAAACAAGGTCAGTAGTAATAAAAATAGATATGAAGGTCGCTCAGTGAACACTTACCTATGGCCGTCTAGTAAAGCTTGACATAATGACTTATTCTGTGGGATCGTCTGCAGGATTTCGCCCTCTTGCGTCACGTACCCTATCGCCCACTGTCCTAACCGCGTGCAGGATAATCTACGGGTGAGCGGAGACACCAAATTGAACCATTAATAATGTTTCTTTTATTTTTTCTTTTACTATTACGAACGTTTTCGGTCCTGTTAGACACGGAAGGCTCGCTATAGGAACGTTCCGATGATCCCAAACCCAAACAAGCTTTCTCACCTGAAAACATAACTACCAGCCTTAGTGATATACTTTTGTAAGCGTGCTTTGACTTCGTCGTAGGTTAGGAAAGCTACGTAGCCCGGATGGGTCACAGCAAGGATTTGCCAATTTCTCAGCAACGTATTCCAGGGTTGAAACAGCCTGCGGTTGCGGCGTAAAAAGAAAGAAAAGAAAAATAAACCGTAAGTAAACAAACCGGGGGAGTTGGATTAAAATGGACCAACTGGGCAACTTCATCGTTTCCTCCGCTGCTTTACCTTGTAAACACATCAAATTCAAAATTTGATATATAATCATTGCACGTTAAGTCTATGGTGGTTTTCAGCGCCATCGCTTCCAGCCCGGAGGAGATTGGATGCACTAACGAAAGCTCGAACCGAAACAGCTTCCACGGTACGAGTGTGCTGGAGGAGAAGGATGAGAAAACAAACGATATTTATTAATTTAGTGCGTTTTGGTGGGATACAAGGGATCGTGAAGTCAATGAAATATTGTGCTCGGTGGGTTCTCAACGCAGCATCGCACGGGTTAACAAATGTGTCGTTTTATTGTAAACTATTTTTGAAGAAAACATATTAGGTTTACAAATTTTAATTATAATCTTCACATACTTTAAAAATAACTAGTTGGATGACATTGGATGCATTAGATATGTATTGTTGCAATGTTGACGTTAATTCGCGCACTGTTCAATCCAATTATCAATATTATATTCACTATACAATATTATAATATTATATATAATATCAATATTATAATTCAGCTAAAAAATGCCAAAGGAGGTACAGTATATCCTCGGTTGATGCGTTCCAAAGATATAAGCGTAACTCAAGCTTCAACGTCTGTGGAACGCATGAGTTAGTGACGATTCTTCAAAGGAGGGCATCGAATAATGTTGTATTTGACATTTGATAAAGGCGATGAATACTCCATTTTGGACTGTGTTGACAATTTCGTAAAAACTGCGTAATTCTGAATCCGCATATCCTTGAATTGTTGACCACTATGCTGAGTATGAAATGTGTGAAAGCTTCAGCGATATCTCTTATTTAAGTTAATCATTACCGAGTTCTTCTCTTGCTTTGACGTAACGCATAAAGAAAGTCAAGCAAAAGCACAAAGCTGGTAAGTTTCATGTCGGAAGTTCCTATAAACGACAATACTGAACTTTGTATAATCAGCGAACTTAAAACATTGATGTAACTTTACGATGTAAGTCGATTTTGATCGGTCTTTTAGTATGACGGTGTGGTAAGGAAACCTGATACGACAATCTCAGACGAATTAAAATTTAACTTTAACCCTTGCTTAGGTAAACCTTCCGGGTTTTCTTCAAACCTCTCGAGATTTGAAGAGCCAGGCAAAGCAGTACAGTGCCCACAAAAACACAGACACACACACACACTGTTAAGCTGTAATGAAATTTAAAACGATTTTATTCGTTTGATAATGGTCTGAAGTGTGCTCTCGTTATCATTTGTGCGCGGTGGCTCCATTTTAAAATGCGTCCCTTTTATGTCCTCGTCGGTGGCTACCGGAGGCTATCGCAAACGTTTAGTCTCTCCCGTTCCCCCTCACCGGGTTTGCTTTGCAAGAGAGAGGAAGGAACTCTTGAAACGATTTCCGTGCCGATAATGTAGTGGCCTCTTGAACTGATGATTAATTCCTAGCCCCCACCGCAGCATCAGGAAGAATCCGGGAGAGCGTTTTGTTCTGAGCGGGGAGTTCGTGGGAGGAACCGGTTAAAGTAATTAGACAGTGCGTCATGAATAATTACAATTCACTCGAGGTGAAGTCCGCGAGCAAAAAAAGGGGCCACCCGACAGCAGTAGCGGCGGCAGTAGCAGCGGCAGCCGAAGAGAATGGGATTGGTACACAAACGAATCAATTCCTCATTACGCTACACACGCGTTTTTTATTTCTGGAATCACGGCTGGAGAAGAGGCACAGCTTCTGGGATCACCCACCAGTTCCCCTGGGTTGGGACGAAACGGAATTCAAACCATTCGCTACCCATTTCATTCCACTTCATTAACGCGCGTAAAAAGGATTGTTGAAGCGACGACGCCGGTCGGGGCGGAGAAGCAGAAGGATGAGCTGGAGAGACGACGTCACCGGCGTCGTCTTAAGATCGACTCATCACTTTTACCTTGAAGACCTACACACCTTCCGCCACTGTCAGTTTCCTATCGCGGCCGCAATTCATCTCTTCCGCTCGCTTTCGGTCCTGTAGCTCCCACCCTGTGTCTGGGTCTCACTTAAGCTTAATGATGCTTTTCCCGCCGTCTGGTGTGGGTTTCGGGATGGTTTTGATAAAAGGGAAGACAGGCCGAGGCAGGAAATTCTCATCATTAAAAACTCATCCCTTCGTGCACGTCACCATCACCAGCACACACACATATGGTCACCTGGGTGGGTTAGGTTGCGCAAGGCAGAGTAGTAGATTGAGGAAAACAAAATCACAGCAGTTGAAAAAAAAACCGACTGCCATCACCAGACGTTCTATGATGGTGGAGCCATCTCACCAAGAACGATAGGTTTATCGCTCCTTCTACACGATGTTGCCCGGCGAGTGGGGGAAAGTTTTCTTTGATTGCTACAAAAAATCCTTTTTTTCTGCATCATGCTTCGATCGGTTCTAGCATGTGCAGGCCGTGGAGCATATTTTTCCATAAGGAAGCAAAAAAAGATAAGGGTACTACATAACACAGACGGTGGCTTTTTGACATCATTTTAATGAAGACTTTTACGTTAAAGGGAGTGACGGAGAGTGAAGTTAAAAAGCGGAGTATGGAGGAGATATTTTTTTTTAACTTAGCCCATGTTTAAAATACCACCAGCGCGACTAAGGTTATTTTAAGGGGCAATTTGGGTGATAAAACTCGTACCACGGAAGCGAATTCGGAGAAGGTTCAACCGGTTTCGGTCCAACGACCTTGAGAGTTTCACTTTTAATTGATCGAACTCTGCATGCGGTGAAAGAAAATTCCCCTCCTTGACTCGTTGCGTTACGGAAAACTTACCGCCCCGCAGTGAGTCCCTCAAAAGGCTACCCTACTTAAACCCACGCATACATAAAAAAAACAAAAGGCTTTAAATAGGCAATCCTTTTCGCCCACGTGGCCACACACATTTCATTTGGCTGGACTATTTGTTCGCAATTTTGCACCCACACAATCAACGTTGCGAAGCAAGGATTTCCCCCAAACAGGTGCAAACAACGGAACAGGGAAGAACAGTGGAAAAAGGTTGCAATAAACACGCGAAAAAACGTTTGCATCGAAAATAAAGAAAACATGAACATGCTTGCATGAAAAATAAAATAAAGAAAAACATCGAGACGCAGAAAACCGTGCGAATACCTTCAAGCGTTTTTTACTGCACTTTGCATTGTGGGGCTGATCATGGTTATTTGGTTGATTGTTCAAATATTCTTATCTTCTTAGCAAACTATAGACGACAGAATAAACTAATTTAATTGATTGGGCAACAGTAAATCTAAACAAAGGCCATGCATTCTTGCATCGCACAACATTGGTTCGTTAAGACTACAAATATTCGATTTTAGACTTTCCAAAATTTGATTTTTTTTGTTTAAAAACTTGAAATATAGTGATCAAATTAATGAGAGAATAAAAATCGACAAATTATATTATATTAAAGAATTGGAGTGATAAAACAAGCTCAAACATTCAATCGTATAATATATTTTCCCCTCAAACAATGATTTCCAACAATTATTGACAAATTTCTGACAAGCTTTTTCGTACACATTTCATGTCACAAAGATTTTTTTTTTAATATAACTTGCAGATAACTTGCATGTATGTGGAATTGTAGTGATATGTTTTTAATTTGTTTCATCATAGTTTAGATTTTTAGCAGAAAACCATGAAGGTGGAAACGAAATTTGGACACTGGACATAAAAAGAAACAGCAGGAGGAGGAAAAAACAGTCTTGTTGACAGTTAATTAAATTTGAATTTATGAACAGTGCTAGAAAGCATAAAAACTCATTATCCTCAGAACTAAAAGAACAACATCTGTTGATCGAAGAATTACGAACAAAAATACGAAGAAAAACAACTTTCCAGTATTTTTGTATTTTAAAGAGTTTTCAAATACACCACATCACAAAAATTGTCATATGTTTATAAATTATTCAATTCAATCATCTTGAATCAAGACGCCCTGGGCCAAATAAAATAAATTCTAGGCTGCTAATAAAAAAAAAGATGCAGTTTAAGAAAACTACCACTGAATGGCATTTTAGTAGGCATTTATATTTCACAATATATGTCCAGAGCAATATTATTATATTTTGAGATTTGGACGAGCCTTAACCCCATTGTTTCGTATCTCTGGGCCAGCGTGGGCACAATCCCTATATGCTGACTTACGTTTCCCTCGAACAAGAAGCAACAGGAACTGCTAAAGCCGTGGGACGCATTACGAATGGTGAATTATGGGCGTGTGTTTGACGTAGATTTGTTCACCACAAACATACAAAATGGAAAATTACAAAAAAAAACAGAACAAATTCAGCGCAATTTGTTGTTTTTTTCCAAGGCTGCCAAAATACACGCTTTGATAAATAATCAAAATGAATCAGAGAAACACAACGAAACGAATTTCAAATGAGTCCTTCTAAGAGTACAATATAAGACTCGCCTCCAACTTTTCCTCTCTCATAGGTAAGAAAGACAGTGGGAAATGTTTTTAACAACAATCGAAACGCAAGAAAGGTGGTAGCAAAAGCCGTGCGAATCATGTACCCAGAGGACCCTTGCGCTCTTTGGCTTTTTGCCTGAATCCATTTCTTTTCTGAGATTTTCACGCTTTTTAACAACGTGCCGTATTGCCTCGCTGTGGTCCCGATGGGAGAAACACGCAAGGAGGAACGCAAGGAAACGCGGCACGCCGGAGAAGCAATCACTTTTAATTTACTTGCCGGCTTTTAATGGATGTGCTTTTCCTGTTTTTTCCGCTCTCGCCCTGTAGGGCCCGGCTACTCGGCCGCCCTTCTTCCAAGGCCCTTTTTCATTATAGCACCGTCGCGGTAAAAAGGATTCGCACGTGGAATAAAAACACTCCACCCTAGTCGCGGGGGTTGCGCGGCCGTGCACACACCGTGCAGTCTTGGCAATCCTTGTTTCGTTTCGTTTTTTTCCTTGCAAGCCAAATTGTCACACTACGTCTCCATACACATTCACAGACTCTTCAGGGCGCACATTTCAGCCGGAAACTGTTTCAAAACATTCGAATGAAGAACATAAAAAAAACTGTTCGAAAGCCTGCGGCAGCTCGAAGGACGGCGTGTCTAAGCTCTTGTGTTGGTGCTCTCATGAACATAGCAAAAAAGGCTTACTTTCATTAAATTACACCACCAGGATGAAGTGCATAAATCAATTAACATAGCTTGCGTTTTATACTCGGGTTTCGTTTGCGCCGTAAGAGAAACCCCCGTTCGGTACAGCCTTCTAGAATACCCGCTCTGAGCATATTCATCTTACAGCCGATGAAACTCCCATTTAAACTCAATAGAAGGCGGTTACAAATGAAATGATAAATTTACTTGAGACTAGAACTGGTTGCACTTTCTCTGGAGGAACCGACCGAACATGGAGAGTGTAAAAGGATAAGAGGCAAACAAATCCTTTCTCCATTGCATCGCTCTGATGTATTAAATTAATGAAACCTGACCTGAAGATAATGATCAAACGCATTTAAAAGGCACAGGGACACCGCCACCATCCGTGGGCGACGCTGGCATTGTTGACGGTCTTCCACTCCCTCCAGCGAAGGGGAACTTCGAAAGACCACACAAGGAAAGCTCGACCTCCGTCGGCGCACGCATATGCTCGGTTGTTAATTTACTGCTTGATATCTCTCTCATTCGTCCTTCAGTGTCAGCGTTCCTCCCAATCACACGGTCGGTCAACCAGAACACCCTGTTCTTTCTCAGTTCCCTCCAAAATCTAGACCATGATTTTTATTCGATTTTTATCAGGAGAAAAAATGTCTTCACATAACCGGGGTCGTTGATCCTGCAGAAGTATAGTGCAGTGAAGAAAGCGACGAGACAAACAGAGGTGAAGAACTGGCGGAGAAGTTGATTGAGTAGAAGAGATAATGCCACACGACTGATGACATGAAAAGAGACTTTGCATCAAGTTAAAAGGTTACCAAAGCTCTTGAAACGAAGGAGCTGTCGAAACGAAGGAATTGTTGCGTGTGCGTGACAATGTTCATAATATGTTTATATAGCCATTGAAACAACCTTTTGAATATTGTTTTAAAATATATCGGTCCAGAAAAAAATTCTCTAATGACGGTTATCCATGGCATGTTGACAGCCAAAGATCTCACTCTTAAATATTTCGGAAAATAATTCGGTCTGTTGTAGTTGAGAGACATGCATTTTACTAGAACCAGATTCAGAGACTCACTCTTTCTTTGGAGATCGACTACTGTAAGTTCGGTCCCGGTTCAAAAGATGTAGGCACCGGTCTACTTACTACAATGCACTAAGAAAGTTGCAGTGGACAACACTACGAACGAATGTCCTATCATAGGAACAGTTCCGTAACAGATTTCAAACATTTTCATCATTTAATTATTAACAAATTCTTAAATTGGATAACTGCAGTTCAAATCGAAGATGGAAGATAGCGAAATATCTATATACAAGTAGTTGCTTCGTATAACTCACTGCAAAAATCTAAACAACTGGATGCGAAGCCACCTGAAACAAATAATGTCCGCATATATCAACGTATCTCTACCACACCACTACAATAGAATAATTCCAACATAAAATCTGCCAGATTCCGCACGTATGCAGGTGTTCCTAGTAAGTGGGAAAATGCATCTTTCTCATAACGTTTTCATCTTCTTCATAACGTCAAAAGTGCACGTTTACCGTGGAAACGGTTGGCTCCTTCATGGTGAATCTTCTTACTACACCCGCGCTACGCTTGCCTTGCGTTACGCGCAGTAAGTGGATAACGAAGTGCAACCGTTAGTGTCGCGTCGTCCGTTGGTGACACTTTGGAGCGCCTCCCACCAAGCAGCTTTGTGTTTGCGCGTGAAGCCAAGAACACATGCACATGCACATTAAATGCGCATTACTTCCGTAGCTGTGGCTGTGATAAGTGCGCTGGCAAACGATAGTCAACCAGTTCGGGAAGTGGACCGACGAACCGGCGACAACGGGGATGCTAAGTTTGCTAACAAACTAAAGCAAACTAAAGCACCGAGCGTGGAACGAGGATTCGTTTCCTTTTTTTTGCTGTACATCTAGGACGAGCGCCTTCGGTGCGTGGTCGGCGAAGCGTTTGAAGCTACTCGTACGCTATAGTGCAACTCTGCATCTCTGTGGAGGACGAACGACTGATTTATGGCGTGGAATAAGGACTACCGGACAGTCTGTGGGTAGTGAAAGCAGTTGGTGTCTTAGGCTACACAATATACTTTTATCATTTTTACGCAATACGATGAAAATTGTGGGTGTATAGTAAAACCTGTTGGTGCAGGGAACTCAAGTGAGCATGTTTACAGCAACTCCTTATTGCACGATAGATGCATTAGTTTGCAGTGCAAGATATGTTTCGCTTCTCGTCAAACTGGCAATTTAACTTTGAAAAAGGATTATTTGCCAGATCGTCTGCACGATGGAGCCCATCTGGACCAACCAATTCGTTACGTTGATGGAGTGCTAGGAAAGGTTGCTGGGAGTGGCAGAGATGTTTGAAGTACCCTATACGTTGCATCGTTTAATAGATTGTACATTGGTGAGCAAACTTCCAAAGTATTACCCACCCACTTCGTAGCAATACGGAATGGAAGTAAAAGTTATCGCATCGAAACTCTCGGAAAACGATGGACGTCACAACTAGAAACAACTGACACATCCGATAGGGCTCAGTTCTAGGAACACAGTTGTGTAAAGCAACAAAACGGTCCAGTTAACGTCGTGAGAATCGTGGCACGTTTAGTGCTGTCCAATGTCTACAAGCGGTTCAGATCCGGTGAAAGTATTACGGATCAGTACACGCTTCCACGCTTCCAAATCCTTGCAGCATCCATAACAGTCTGTTAACTTTTTTTACAAAATTGAATTTTAAAATCGATCGCATTTCAATTTGGCTAGATAACCCTCTTGTATCTGCTATATTGAGTCTCACAATGACCGCTCAGTCCACCATTGCTCTTGTGCACAATTTAACAGGGACTTTGTACTTTTGTTCCACTATCCGCCTGATATCCGACGACCCTGAAAGCACGCACGTGCAACATGCCAGTGCCAGTGGAATCTCACAGGAGATTCCGCGAAATGCTAGACGTTCTGGAAATAACGATTGAATATGGTACAAAAAACGCGACTACAAAAGGAGCGAGTGCCGCCGACGACGGAAAGTTCCCGGGAAATCGGTGAGCGGAACGAGAAACCAACCAGAATCTGAGCCGGCCAGGCAATAAGTTGTAGGCGTTATGATTCCAGCGAAAGCGCACCTGACACGGTGCGAGCCTCGGGGCTTTCGTTTACAGTGCAGCATTGAGAAGTGGAGCATCGGAGAGTACCCAGCTGCGAAGTGAAAAGCCCCGAGGAAGTTCAGGAAAGTTCCATTTCATTCCCGTGCGAGCTTGTGCTCGGAATATATGGTTGTAGGTGTTTTTGCTGGTCGGAAGCTCTAGAGAAGATCGAACAGTATACATACACACGTGATTAAGTTTGGGTCTTGAAGCAAACCTCACATTGTTCAAACAATTCCCAACCGACCGACCGATGTGTCGCTTGCAGTAACTATTTCCCGGGTGTGGTTTAGTTGTTATACAAGCAAGCGAATGAGTGTGCAAGGATGAAACCCCATGCGAAGCGCTGTCGAAACCGTCGAACGGCTGCTTCATGTGTACATTCCTAAATAAAATGTTGGAAGGAATCTACAGCATGCTTTAACAAGCATGCAGAAGCAAGCATTCGCCTATTTCTTCTAAACTTTCCTGGCAATTTTACCCCGATTATCGAATCATTAGAAAACATAACCAAACAACAAAATTTTGATTAAATGGAAGACTGGGGTTTCATGATTGTTTTTAACACAACAAAAAACAAAAAACAATAACCAGAAGTCACTGGCTATTCACTAATAATGTATTTAATAAGCCTAAAACAAGAAGACGTTTCCTGTGAGACTCACACTGTGTTGTTTATTATCTGGAACTTTGAAGTTATTGACGAACAAATATGAATCAAGAATAAGCCTTACGGTTCTTTCAAGACATAACTGGACATACATAAGCTTATCAGTGGAGTTGATATTTTGTTTGCTAGCTGTTCACGTTAATATGGATATGGAGGATACGTAAGAAAGAGTCTTAAGCATCTGCAAACATAATGGATTGTGATTGTTTACGAAATTTTTGATTTCTCCATTCAACGCGTATAGCTGCGTTCTGAAATTATTCGAATCAATTCCAGTGATAATTTGAAGCAAATCTATTTTTATAGACCATTTGTTGCGTTTGACTTCAGAACGCTGCTCTTCTTTATTATATACGGCTTGTTGCTCTTGCAAGTATTCCAAAAAGGAATAATGAAGCAGCTACGAGATAAGATAGCCTGGAGAGATAGCGCCGTAATAAATATCCACATCAAATGAGGAACGAATTGATGCCGCTCCGGTTCAGAAGACATCCCCAATCACTCGAAACATGAATGGTGCTCTGCAATCTCTTGGCCGAAGAGCCCCAGGGTGATGATAAAATTTATAGTCCACCATAGTCGTAAAATTTCTTGATATCGTTGTTCACCCGGTTCCGGATCTCGAGAGGAGAATATTTTGTATCGGGAATTGATGAAAAAATATGCACATGGCACGGGGCATGAAATTGCTGCTGCAATACGAGACCATCTACACAGCTTCCGCACGAACAGAAATTATGCGGTATTGAAAGCGTATTTCTTTGTGTACACTGCTATCTGGCAACCGGAACCGGATATGCGTGTCTTTTTCCCATGTTGAAGCAGGAACATTCTAACAATGCATCCATCATCGTGGACATCGTATGCCTGAAGGGAAAACACACATATCCAATATGTCGTTGAGGAGGTGTGGGTGAAAAAAAAATACCCAGACACAAACTGTCATAACTGTTTCGCCAGCGCGGACACAAACTGATTGAAGGATTGAAAACAAAGGAAGTAAAAATCACACAAAAACAAAAGCTTTTGCAATCAAATATTCCACAGCTCCCGGATTCGCGGGCAGACCCGGGACATCAAAAACTCAAACAGAACCCTTTTTTAGATGCTCGTGGTGGAGGCACCGAATTGGATCCTTCTCAAGTATGATGGAGTGGAGAGCGATGATATGATTAATGGTAACGTGCTTGGTGGTCGGCAACAGAATGCTCCTTTTGCGTTGGACTGTACAAACACATTTGCGGATCCACATCAGCCGGACGGACAGGGTGTAAACACATATCCGCATAAATTTTTGCTGAACCCCAGGGGGTTCTAACCCGCATATGCATGTGCACCAGACACATATCACTCACGGTTCCGATGGAGATGGTGAGACACAATCACAACGGCAGGTCTCTGATCCGGGTGACAAAACCAAACCCCCGAAGAAGATCCCAATAAAGGGTTCTACGTGGTGGGTCCAGGTTTGAGGAGATCGTAAAATCGGTTTTAAATTTCATGTGTCTGTTGAGTGAGTGAGGAGATAGATAGAGGATGCGCTCGGTGTGACGGCGTTCTGTTGCCGAACGAAGAGAAAGGGATAAATATGACCCAAACACTAGCACGCTCCAAGATGACAAACCAAAATCTTCAAATAGACCACCGCAGTTGGAAGGTTAAAGTTCCGGCTTTTACCTCTGTAAACACTATGGATGAGTTCGTCGGTCCATACCCAGCCAAATTCAAATAGATCCGGTCTATACCGATAGCTAAATAAACAGGCCCTGCGCACGCTCGCTCTCCAAGGTCTGGTGCTGAATTGCTCGGTCAAGTACGCATGATGTCGCAAAACTCAATCGCGGCAACGGATAAACTGAACATCTAAACGAGTCGCTCCACGGAATCGCACGGAATTATTATAAAATGAGGAAGGTCATATCTGTCTCTCTCTCTCTCATAGTCCCTCGTGAGTTCGGAAGGGCAATCGGTCTTGTTTTGCTTTTTTTGGTCAAGTTTCCATTCACACACACTCATACACACTTTGCCACTCCACGCTTCCAGCATCGACATCCCCAAACCCGAGGTTCCATTTACCCCATTTCCGGTTATTGTGTCAAGTCACATGGTATCCCAATTCTCCACACTCAGCTCCTCTCGATGCCGTACGCACTCCACAGTAGGAGCATTTACGGACGTTCAGTCTCTCTGAATACGGTTCGTGCTATTTTACTGTCAGCTTTTATACATACTTTTTATGCCCCATCCCTCTTTCAGATGTAGTGTTTGATTTTGGACAACCAACTTCGGCAGCGGTGTCAATTGATGTTGGCACACCGGTTCCGGGTTGAGAAGTCACCGTTCCGAACCCTGCTTTCGCGAGCCTACTGATGTTTTTAGCTATTTTTGTCTCCCGACCTTCTCACCGATGACGGTCTGCTGGACACTTATCGATCGATGATCGATGGTCTATTGAAAAAGCAAATAATTCGTCGATTATGGTCACAGCGGATGGATTATGATTCGGACGACAGAAACCGGCTGTAGCAATTACCGTCGTCTGTCAGGGGGGGGGGGGACGAGATGAGGTGGTGGGGAGGTAATACCGGGAGTAATTGATTTTAACACCAATCGTTCATTCTAAATGCTAGATTGGCGTTTGGAGATTTTAAGTCATCGATTTTGACAACTAGCGGTGGGGGAGACGAAGTTTGAATGATTGACGAGGTGCTGGGGCACGGGGCATGGGCAATAATTGCTCAATCGAATAAAATTAGTCTATCTAGGCATGCGATTCGGCAGGTGTGGAGAATGAGTGATGGTCTTTGTTACTTAATGTTCTTAATTGATGCTCATAGACCGCGCTTGCTCAAGGACAGGGGAGATCGTTTTAGTGTTGCTGTGTAGTTGAAAATGTTACATTCAATTTAAAATTATTCGAAAGCTGTCAGGCGAGGTTTTTGCTTCTGCATTTAATACACATTTTACTGCTGTAATAATCACTAAATTTCATTCACTGATAGTACAATGAAAAGATCTTGTTGACTTTTAAAATAACCTTCAAACTTTAGCTGATAAATCAGAAAATTTGCATAAAAACAACTTCCAAATCTTAAAGAATTTCGGGCCCGCTCGGTGTTACTGGTTTGGGTAATGCTAATGGTTTGTTGAGACCTTTCAAATACGGAATTGAACTCTCATGAGAAAATATCTCTTGCAATATTGAAAAAGAGGTAATTTACATGTTGCGGTGATTCAAACTTGTTATCTTGTAGCAATAGCGAGACGACCGAATCAGATTCATGTTGCTATAGATAAACATCAATTATTGCAATATCGTTCTGATTGTTTCTCCTGATTAACATTTGGAAATTGGTCTCCAATAAATAAAACGATTCAAAACTAGGCTTACCACACGTGGCCGACCGACACATCATGGACGACACAGAAGTGCCTTTGTACGATACTAAAAATGTTACGTTTTCCAGTGGACTAAACCTAGACCACTTGCTAAAAGCTGTGATAGCATTTTACCACAATCTCTCTAAACACGATGATCAAACGAAATTCGTACCGAGAGCACCATTCTGGCACTTGTCATCAGCTTCCACAACGCCCACTACCATGCTCTCTCTCACTCTTACTGTCGTCGCTAGAAAACCGAAACCAAACAACACCACTCTCGCTTTCGATGTTGTGACAGCGTGCTGGTGGGTGTGTGTCGGGTCGGTAAAGCGCCAGGAATGCTTTCTTCGACCTACTCGGTGGAACAGTGCGGGATGCTTCGACCACAAGCACCCGTCGGAGGGGTACTACATAAAATAGCAGTGTCAGTGTCAGTGCAACAACCGACCAATCGCTGACCGGAAGAACACTTCCGATTGCGTGTCTGTGTACATTAGAAATACGCACACATACGCTGGATGGGAGATGGAGTATTGTGTGCACTGGCACTGTTGGGTGCAGTTATACTCACTTTATGCGAGCAGAACACAAAACGATCACCCATCGTCTGGAACGGTTCGGGCTGGAGACCGGAAGCAGCTGAAGAGAAAGCACTACACACTACGTCACGAGATAGCTCGATGTTCGTTCCAAGTTGAACCGCGTAGTCCAGAGTCTAAAAGGTGGCATACATGATGAAGTAGATGCGTTTTTTTGTACTGCCCTTAATGGAGCAATTCATTTTCCATGCTTGAGGAAGTGAACGACAATGAATGTCTAACTTCCAGCAAATGGGAGGCACATGATTCCAGACTTCAACTTTCGTGGGTACAAGAACTGAGTCACTTGAAGTGTTCTGAATGTACACCTAACGTTGTGCAGATGTTAAGGAAATTGATTCCAGTTTATTAGAGTACAGCAATTGTTGCTATCGCAGCTTTAAAAAAAACTGTATTGTCTGTCAATGCTGCAAAGATGCTGTCTCGCAAAGAGTGTCCAACGTACGAACGAATGACTCGAAATTGGTGCTGATTATGCATGCATAAAACATGATATACGACCGGCGAAACATTCACGCGCTCGTCCGCGGGATCCACGGGGATCCATCGTAATAAAATGGTAACGATCGTGGCGTGGATTTATTTTATTGTCATTGTTTCGTGAGGATTTGATTGCATTGTGTTCCACCCGGTCGGGCGTACACGGAGAAAGAAGCAAAAACGAGCCTTCGTTTGGGAGATTTGGTTTTCTGCGTAATTTGACTGGATCTCGGACGGATTAGGACCTCAACCAGAAGATGTGTAGCTGAACGGAGAGGATTGGAGTCACGCCAGACGCGACAGTTGATTGCACCAAATCTCGGGTCCGGGTGGTCTTGTTTGCAGTTAAAAAAAGAACCGGAAGATATATCTTTAAGAAGATGCTGTTGGCGAAGACGGAAATAAACAATTTGAACACAACGACTTCTATTCGTAAAAGCGGATGACAGTAAAAGAGGAAACCGTGATCATGGAATCACATGTCAGAAATCATGGGTTTAGTTTATGATTCGATAGTTTTTATTCAAGTCGTCAAGTTCCGCAAGAGATACTTTCACTTTTTGCGGAACTGCGGAAAGAAACACGTACATATATTTCACTATAAAAAGATCTATCTATGGATCCATTTTTTTTTCTTGAATTCAATTTATTCATAAACGAAAGAAACGAAAGCTTTTTCTTTCTACAAGGCTTGCACTTTCGTTTTGTTTCGTGGTCATAAGCCTCCCTGAAGAGTGTCACCGTCGATCGGCAGACAGGACAGATCGTATCTATCCCAACATGAAATCTCGGTGTACCAACTACTGTTCGTGTGCGTAAGCATGTGTCTCGAGACTCTTAAGCTTACACTCCAGTGTTTTTTGTATCTCCTCTTCACGACTTGATTAAATCAGTTTCGCCGTTTGTATAAGGTTTTCTTTTCACTTTACTGCCTCCCGTACTCGGCTGGCAATGGCGACGAGGTCAAAGCATCGGGTGTTCGGGAGATTTTCGGGTGACATGGCGTTCGATTCCTGACAGCAGAGCTTTTTGTTTTGCGAACAGAGACGTTCTGCTCATTGGGAAATGTGGGTCACGCAGTTCGCTATCGGGACTGGAGGGTTTTTCAATTTCGAGACCCTTCTTTTCGTTTGTTTTTCTTTTTTTTTTACCGAAGACATGTCAATACGAATACGAAATGCTTATCTGGGAACCGGTTTTTGGACAAATCCTCTGCACGTTTTGAGCAGGACCGGCAGACAGTGGGAACGAAATGATCTCCAGAACCATACTTTAGGGTTCCGGTGACTGCTTTCCAGGCGGAACCATCCGCATATGATTAGTCGGTCTGTGAACCTTTCAGCACGATTGACATAATTAATTTAATGGGGAACAGCAGTGCAAAATACGTCTACACTTCTAGTGAAGTCAAACAAAACGCAATATACGAAAGCAAAATAGTCATAGTTTAGTAGTATTATTTAGTAGTATAAAGTTTTTGTTTTGATGTATTATGCCTTATAACAAATTGATTATTTTTTTGTATTCATGTGACTGTATCTTGTGTTAAAATAGAATTCATACGTATAATCGGAAGCGCTGATCAACATGCAATCAACAAAATGACAATTGCTTGACCATCCTCGCTGCTGTTCAGATAAGAGTTCTGGGAGGTCACAGTTCGATTGGGATTTATGTGCCGAAATGATTGCTACACACCTGTGTCGATGCCACACTTAACGGCGCACTTCAATCAGTTTCACTGACAATACACTCCTTGACCCAGTACTCACAGGCGGCTTAACCTGGATCCGGGGTACCAGAAGAAGCAAAACAAAAATAAAATCAATCGCAAGTAGCCTGTGATAAAAAAGCCGATACAGCTTCCCCAGCGGGAGGGATAAAAATAGAAGGCACCATCTTAAAGCAATCCTGTGCGATGTTTACGTTTTTCGAGACGGTGGAAGGATTTAAAAGTAGATGGCTGGTGGTCCGGTCGATCCGTCCTTGAAGGTGTTTCCCTTTTCAAAACACAAACACACACACACACACACACACACACACACACACACACACACACACACACACACACACACACACACACTGTATTTTCAGGGCCGTATATCATTGAGTTTATGTTTTGCGAAAAGAAAAAATAATATGCTGGAACGATGATGGGCGTCAATAGCATCATGGGTAGGTTAGATGTGGATTAAACTTTAATAACAGTCCACCAGCCGTGTCCTCCTGCCGCATAGCACCGCTTACGACCGAAGGTCGATACGATGGGAAAACATAAACTTCAAACGACAAAGAGTGAACATTCATTCCTCCGTTCGGGGCCGGTTGACATTCGATCAGCCGACGGATGTGTGGTAGCCAGATGAACAGCACCGTCGAAAACAGCGGGAAAACATACGATTCGATCGTTTGGAACGATGGAAAACAACACCGATGAGAGGCTGGCTTATAGGAAAATCCTATTGGATAATTCTCTACAGTCAAACTGTGTTCGAGCAAACGAGTGAAAGCGAAAGTTTATCGGCGTCATCAATTATGCTGCTAATATAAACCAAGTTACGACACCCGCTATCTCTCTTTCTCTGTCTCTCGGTCTGTTTCTGGCAGACATACAGTCTGTAAATAGATAGGCGTGTTACTATGACACGCTACGCCGGCATCAAAACGTGAATTAAAAGGTGTCGTTTAGGCGACCATCATTAAGTTGGGCGATTCGTTAGGATCGTAAACCCGAGTTGTTTGTGTGTCCCAAACTGATAAGGCGGTGATAACGTGGTGGAACTGCTGCACAAAAACACATGCGGATGTTACAAACGGTACAGAATAAATCCATGAACGGTATTCATGGAAATATTTATCACAAGGCATACATGAAGTTACGCATCCAGTTGGGCACGATGAATGCTGTAGAATGTTTTCTGATGGAACACATATTTATCTGTTGCTAAAAAAAATCACCCAGACAGTGCGCGAATCAGTGTTGCGAAAATGTATTTCTATTTTTGGATTTCATATTTCCAAAGTCGCCACAGATTAGGAGGTAGTGGCAAATTAAAAAAAAAAACTGGAGATCCTTAAAAACTTTTCTCCGCCCGCTGCTTCCGGGTGTGAATTTTACCACATTTTCTAGAGAGGACATTATCGGAGGGATTATTATCAGGCGGACAAAGTTGCACAAGTTTGGGGTCAACCCTATCAAGTTGAAGACTGCCGACATCGTTTCCGGGTTTTCGAGCTCATTAGCAAAACATTTTTTTGTGGCAACGACTTTACGCAAGGTACTGAATCTGCTGGTGAAGGATGAGTTTACTTTATTTTTTTAGGACACAAACGTAAAGGGAAAAGGAAGTTTTTCCTCTCCTTTTTCCACTGGACTGTGGGATTCAGATCGCTAAGTTCAAAATCCGTGGGTGATCAACCCGATGCTCAAAGTTTGTGTTCGCTTACGTAATTTTAACCGCTCGGATGTAAGGGTTAAAGTTCGTTCCGCGAGTACTTGCGATTATAGCGGAGCTTCTCACGCAAGGTTGATTTATGGCCACCACTCCACGTTTGATGGGTACGTCCGTCCGAATGATTAAAAAATTGTAATGGAACAAAATGGAAACCTTTTCAAAGTTTTTTTCTCAGTGTCCGGAGGCGTTGCGATGTGCAGATAGGCGAGCAATGATTGCAAAACTTTGTGCACTACTAGTAACGGTTGGAAGGGGTTGCGTTTTTTACTACGCCAGTTTTATGACATAAAAAATACATTTATCAAAAAGGAAGATAATGCTTTATTGATTTTAAAGAGTGCGTGACTAGCGAAAAACGGCCAGGTGTTGGAAAAAACGGTGAAAAATGAAGTTTTTTTTACCCAACTAATCAAGCGTAATAGTATCAAATGCGGGATGTATATTTCACATTAAACCAAAAAATATATATTGGGGGCTCTTCACCTAACTCACTGGATGTTCTACACGGAGCTTTTTACCCTCGTATTATCTGAGACCTGTTAAAAAAACTCACGAAGTAGCTTTCCCACAGACGTGCCCTATTAAGAGTTCAGCAAGTTTACAAGAGCATCTGCTCATTTTATAGAAGACCATCAGATATCGTCATCGCGTGCTCTGAGTGCCTTGAAAGACTTACGGCACATTAGTTTGAAGAGCTAAATAGCCAATAGTTTAAAGACTCAAGGAGCGCTAAATGCAAAGACTAGTTATTAAGCTACACAACAGTGTATGAAAGAACGGCAACGTGCCTGGCTGTAACATAGGAAAAAAGGTTTTTGCATTATTTATTCGACAATAGAAAAGTTGATGAGATTTTGGTATCTAAAACTAGTTCTTGGCTAATGGCATACCTCAACTTATTTCTTACCTTTAGGTATCTGAGAGTATTATCTCCTAGAACCTATAACCCCGCAAGAGAGTATCATATAAATCGAAGTGCTCTGAAAACTTGAAAACACACAGGTACATATTCTTAGTTGGAACATCTTTAGACATTGAAGAACTCCTAGGTGTATCATGTTATTTACATCCTAGATAAATGATCAGGGAAGGACTATTTGGGGGTTACAACTACTTAGTAACTCCTGAAAGAAGAATAACAAAGGCTCTACATGATTAGGAAACTTAGTCATGTTCCTAAAAGGCGTCCTATTTTGAAATCTCGCAACTTATCTTATGGTCAACTATGTCTTCCCTGTTTTCTAAGTTGTCTGCCGAAATTACGACAATAATACAACATTTTTCAGTTCAGGATTGGTTTGATTGGAATTGAGTTTTCGTGCTCAATTATGTGCACAGGTTATGCTGCACATAACAGAACTGCAAATGTACTACACAGCGGCTTCATATTACGCAACAATTTATACCTGAAAACTTAAGCAAATAAGGTGATATTATCCAGTAACAGGTAACATGAGTAAAAAAAGGGTTTCTCACACTTCCTGCTACTAGCACACGACGAATGGAGTTCGCAACCGGAAAACTGGTTCGTTTTTCCCAGGCATACATTGCGGTATGAACACAAATACACTAAGCACCAGAACAGGTGTGATTGGTGCGAAAAAACAAAACCCATGTTCGTTTCTTATCACATTTCATCATAGCGCATAGCGGCTGGAGAATGCACACACCCTTTTTAGCGCACCGCGTTGGGAGACCGCTATTCGGTGGGAAAGAAGAACAGACACAGCTCCTCTCTCCGTTATGGTAAGAGTTTTGCGAAAAAAAAGAAAAACGTGTCGGTGCCCCTTCGTTACGCTGTTGTCAGTACCGAAGGCCAGCGGAACGCTGATAGTGTTTGCGTGCGGCGGTTTTCCTGCGATAGGGAGGAGAAAATGCACCGTACACACCTGTGCGCTCAAGTGCATTGCGTGCGTGAGGCCGCTCCGAGTGCGTTGGGAAAACTCAACTCACCGCCCGGGTTCGTTCAACCGGCTTTTGTTGGTGGCAAGATTTTTTGTCGTTGTAATTGCTGCTGCTGCTCGCGAGGCGAAGTCTGTCACGGCTATCAGCAGTCGTGGACAACGGGCGGCGGCTGTGTGGCAATAGTTTTCAGCGGGACCTAGATAACGTTACGTGCACCGCGTCGTGGACCATATGTGTCGTATACGAGCGCACGCTATCTGTTTGGGGCGGCCCCGCGTATGTTGCACAGCTCCATAGTTCACATGGACGATACGCGTACAACACGACGCCGGTAGTTCGACGTCCTTCCGAATAAAACGCTATCATTGTGCTATCACCACAGCTCGCGGGTGGTGACGGTGTATGTCAACGTTGGTGGTGGTGCTCCACAACGCTAATGCGCTGACACGAACTTCGTGGTTGAAATATGACGGACAGAGTGCGTGTGTTTGTGGGTGTTGCTCGCTGACATTGCGACATCGGTAGCCAGTGGTTCGGTTGATTAAGGGCTAGCATATAAGTCTTCAATGAACAAATAGAACACACGTCGTCTAACAGGAATCGTTTATATAGTGCTGCTTGTTTAGCAATGATATCAGCGTAGCAGTGATAAGAGACATTGAGACCTTAATTAACAGCGCACTAGGTTTGGCTCTTTACTAAAACCAATAGATGCGTTTCATCTATATTTGTTCTAACGGAGTACTTATCATCATCTTCAGGATTTATTTCGTATTTTTATCGTTATTTCAATGGTTCTACAACGTAACATTCAACATGATATAACCATTGCAAAAAAGGCTATAAATGAACTAGCAGAAATAGTTGGTGAAGGTTAAGTTGAAATTAAAATGTTATGAGATTTTCGATAAGATTGAATTGGTTTGCACGAGAACAAAACGAGTTTCTATATTAAATTCATATTGATTTGATTATTCTTTGCCCTTGAATTCGATGAACGTGAACTATGAGTAGAGATGTAGAAGACTGGGGAATGTAGAAGACTGCGGTCCACAATATAAAAAAGAACATTGTTTTGCACGTCACATGCGTCCTATTAGGAAGATGTTTTCACCCTCAGAAGTATCTCTTTGCAACGACACATTTGTAAACAGTAATGTTGTTTCCTTTGTCAGGTGAAACGTGCAGCATAAAATGAAACGTGTTATTCTTAAAAGTACGGTTTTCATGTTTTTCGTCGCAATTAACATACATATTTGAATATTCATAATACGTGGGTGCAGAATCTGCATTTGCATGTAAACGAATACAAATTTCAAACGCCCGCACTACCCATTCGTAATTAAAGTTCTCTTTGATCGCTTGCCGTCGCATTGCACTCGGTCGGGAGATTTTCCTTCCGCTCATTAATAGAATGGTTTTGTTTCTACACACTTATAAGTGAAATGTTTCCCCGCCGCTGCTGAGCTGCAGTGGTTCGCGTGTCCCGCAAAGGGAACGACGATCGATAGACGAAGTTATTCGTTCCGTGCACTTGAGAGTCGTCGTCGTTGAAAGTCAAACAAACGAACCAACGACCGTGCGAAAGAGAGCGGTACACCAGTGCAACGATTTGACAAACTGCAGAGCCAACCGTAAGGCGACCAAATCCCATACCACAGTGTGGACGGACGGTTCCGCAAAAGGGCAATTGCAAAGTACTGCATTTTGCGGGTGGATTTAGGGAAGTAGTTTCCCCCACCGTGGTTAGGGCAGCAAGCGCACGGTTTGTTTGAAGGGAGCCGATTTTAACAATTCTACCCGCTAAGCGTTGCAGCCGTAAGATGGTGTTAGGTCAATCGGGGCGAGAGATTGAGAGGTAAAGCATAAAACACATTACCGAAAATGTTTCCCAGAAACCAGACGCTCTGTTCTGTGCACGCAAGTCTAGCAGAGGTATCCGGTACCGTTCGGAGGAGGTCATCGGCACTCGAGCCTTGTAGCTCCAGAGGTAGGTGTGTCTGAAGTTCGTGTAAACGGAAGCAAACTATTCTCTGCGCGAAGTGGTAACGATTTTCTTTAAAGAATCTACCGACCGGCTAGTTGGTCCAGGTTCTGGGGCCGATGTGCGGGTTCCAATTACAGCCACAGGAACTTCTCGAAGCGTTTGGCTTTACGACCAGAATGGAACGGAAAGATCCATAATGTCCGGTGGGATATACAAGTCGTATAGCGCATGAACAACTTGAGGCAATATTTGTGGGGTGTGTGGTCCGGAAGGTTGTCGAACGTTAAAACGCCGGTAAACTCTTCACGTGTGGCATTAACGTCTTCACCAGGAGTTTATGTGCTGTTGGTGGCAGCTGAGATTAAAAATGTGCACAAATCCCTATGCGAATTTCTTCCAATTTTTTCGTACTTGTAGTTCCGTGGTGAAGAATAAGAAGTTACAAGAGGACGTACCTGTTTGGCCCAACCCTTAACGAATTGCTTCCAAGAAGTCTTAACGTTATAACGTTAGTATGTGCTCTGAATATCCCTGCCGAGTTTATTCCATCTTAAACGAGTTGTTTTTTTTTATATTCCAAGAGCATTCACGAATATAATAACGGCACGAATTTGGAGTTAAAAGGAGGTCAAACAAAGAGCCAGAAACTGCTGACAGGAAATAACAGATTTGTGCTAGCGATAGGAAGGCAGGAACGAGTTGCAGTCACCAACCCCCCGAGCCCAACGCGTGGCTCCTCTAAAGATGACAGTTTGCTGGAGATGCTACCTCGAGCGAGTTCAAGAACTGTCGCCAACAAGAACAACACAAAAATGTCCCTCTGATGTCTAATCATCCCATTTGGCGACAATCGCACAGCAGCTTTTATTACGAGCTAGGCCAGAGGGCATCCACGGCAAAAGTCTCGTTTCAACAATGGCTACAGTTGTTTCCACGCAACGCAAAATAAAAAATAACGTGGACTTCTTCCATGACTCAGTGATAACGAAAGTCTCGTCAGGAAGTCAGTTCGCGTGGGACCGGAAGTCGCGTGGATGTACGCGTACGCGGCATGCGTAGCATCTATCGGTTTATCAGCACAGCACTATCACCACGACTGGCTCGAGAAAGTTGCGAACAACTTTCGGGCCTAACGCGTATTTGCGTTCTTCTCCATCGCCTTATCAGACTTACGGAATGGTCAACCGCAACCGTTTTTGCTACCGAGCTAGATCCGGACGAGCGAGGCATAGAAGCTGTATGATTGTTGAAAATGTACGACGATGCGCCTACGATGTCTGGGGTTGCTGTGGTAGAATTGTTATTTATCTTTTGAAAAATGATACATGGATGCTCGGTGGGCAGAAAGTCAATGCGCCCCCAGAAGTCTCTTTCTTTCCCAACTACTGCACGAGCCGCGAAACTAACTGAAAGTGTGTTGGTGGAAGTGGTGGCATCATGATAAGATCGAGAACAAACTTTCTTGTGACTTTGTATTTCCTTGAATGCGTAGGATTGGGATGCTCTTGTGAAGAAGCTAGTGCTTCTTTCTGAAAGATACGAAGAGCCAGGGCTCGAAACTTACGTCGGGGTACATGGGACGATAATTAAGTGTGCTCGAGATGTTGTAAAAACCGCTCGAAATGTGAGACCCTTTAAGCGCCTTGCTGTAAAAGGACGATAAGAATGTTTTTAATGAACACAAAACTGGAAAATGCCGTCGGTTCAGGTTTTATTTATAAAATAGAACGCTGTTGTAGAATAATGATTTGCGTGCATCAAAATGAGTACATACCCTTAAAACCAGGCGAATAGTAGAGAAGAATGTTGAACATCAGCCCTGCAATTGAGGCAAGTTTTTGCAACGTTGCCTACGTATATGATATTTATTTGAAATCAATGGACTTAAAGTTTTCAAGAGATTTTTATAATTTTAACTAAATATCAACTAATTGAAGATACATTTAAGTTTAAAGTCGAATGTTATACTCTATTACATTCACAGTATTATTGAGGGCAAATATCAATCAATACCAAGTTTGCTCATCAAGCACGTTTTAAATCGCTACATCATAATTAACAACAAAAGTTAGCTATTTGTCGACATTTATAACTGTTCCTCGATTCTTTTCCAAGTATTTGTGGTAGGTTTCATTAGACTTAATTTGGTAGTTGCATCTCTTTTGAATCTTTCGATTGTTGATTTTTATCTTTTTTTTAAAGCCAAGTTTGTCGAGTAGTGAGCCGAATTTCTAATCGATTTTTTTTTTCAAAAAAGGAAATGACTGACTTGCATTAAATAGATCCATATCACGTACGAATAAGCATTTACTCAAAAACATCTTCACACACCTATTAACACTTAGGTTTGTTATCGTTTGAATTGATTGTTATTGTTTGTTTAGATTTTATTACATATTTCAAGCATTGAAATAACTAAAAGCTTTTTAAAGCATGCTGACTTTGATTCCAAAACCATATATTTCTTGAGTAATTCCATTTCGATACGAATTCACAACGATTTTCGTTTTATTTCCTTTTTGACAAATGAACACACCCTTGCGAAGTATGCACTCCACTTGGACGTTAGAGTACCATCAATCGCACGGAATACACCGAACGGTGACATCGAAACATCAATCATCTGTGTTGCAAAGGGAAACGAGAGCAGAACACAAAAAGAGAAACTTGTGTCATACGTCGGCGCTTCGATCGAAAGCCTCTTGGGGGGAAGGCAAGCCTTGCTGATTCGAAACAAGCAAGGATGATTTCTCGATCGACCGGCATCCATCACCGGTGATGAAGAACACTGAGCCCACTTCATTGGATTGGGTTGCATTCTGCAACGACGAAAGCAAGTCGTCCATAAATCAAAACGTCGTGCACGATTGTGTGCATGTTGCTGTATTTGCGTATTGCAAAATGAATAGTAAACGGAAAGGAATGAACTAGGACAATTTACCCAAAGCTTTTTCATGCAATAACGCTATCACTTACGATTCAAAAGCGATATAAAAACAATATTCTTCTAGACGATTTCAAATGCAGTGTTTTAGTGTGGGAAAAATGTCCTCTCGATGATGTAGTTGAGCATAGTTTTCACTTTCATTCACCTCCTTTTTCAAATGGTGTTGGAGTATGTTGTTTATATCCACGCGGCAAAAGAATTTCAAATCCGATTCCAATCGATGTGCTGAGCTAGTGAGCGACACAGATCGGATTGTGTCTGCAAGCGTGTGCCGCAAGATAAGGAGCAGCATTTAGCAAAGCAGGGATGTTGCACATATACGAAACGGGCTTTTTTCTTTTACGTTTGTTCAATCTGCGAACACACATAGCATAACTAGTCGGGCTTTCTTGCTCCCTGTGGAGAGTGTCGAGTTTATTGCGAATTGCACAGATATCACAGCCACTCGAAAAAAGACCTTTACTCGCCTTGCGTTTGTTGTTTTTGGGTTCTTCAACTTCTTCGCCATCGAAAACGCAAAGGATGTGTTACACGTGTTGGCGTTTGCTTTGCTCTTGAGCAGCAAGCAGAAGCAGATATTTTGGACGTGGTGGAAGCATATTTATGATGTGTACGTACAAGTGTTATCTTCGGTAGCAGCAGAGAAGTGGGAAAACACGAAAACACACCACATGCTACGAAAGATGTCCTCTTGGACAACTGCACACGAATCATTGGGACGACGATATAAGGTGGAAAATGTGTTTGGTTTTTCTTGCTCCCAAGAATCCGGAGAGCTAGGTTAGGAAGTTTCTCTCAAGAGTGTGAGACTTATCGAACTCTTTTTCGAAAAGAAAAGTTACACCACCCAACCCTAATGGCTCTGTATGACAAAAACAAGACGACCCCGTAAACGCTGCCCACCAGCAGAATGCCAGTGGCAAGAGAGAAGAAAATGCAATTGAATCGCGCTTTGTCTCGCGCCTGCTGCACCACAGCCGCGTTGTTGTCGCGCGGGTGCTGTCTCGTGCTCCAATTTATGGTTGGATATATATTTTTCACCCCC
>KB672602.1:4167687-4182919 GCA_000349145.1 Anopheles dirus | reverse complement strand
AGGGGAGAGGGGGAACAGTGTAGAGCGAACAGAGACAGAGAGAAAATTTAGCAGAGAGTGCAAACGGGAAAGGTAGAGAAATTCATCCAGAAACCGGGTTATCAGCCGAAAAATTCGGCCTGGGGAAATGCTTCCAACGGTTTGAACAAGTTTGTGGCCGTCTGCTGTCTCTGACGGTGAGAAGTTGATATAGGAAAATGAAACATCGCGATTAAATGATTTCCAGTGTATAAAAGCTACGTGATTAAGTTTTATTATCACATTCTGGAAAGTAGTGTTTAAGTCTGAATGCTAATAAAAGTTAAGAGTAATAAACCGATTGAGTATCATAAACTTCTGAATTTATTGACAGGGTTTTATTGGTGAGTCAGGAACATGCTATGCAAAGTTTACACATGCTTCAAATACAAAATGCAAATAGACCGAACACATTTATTGATCTGAAAATACGAAGCAAAATAGTATTACCTTAAAAACAAATGTGCCAATTGAAGCTATGTGCATAGTATTAAGATAACATATAAGAATATAAGAATTGCGTTTCGCAGAAAAAAAGCAACCCGTTTCCTACAATCGATATAACTCAGGCCGACGTGACCAGGATTCCAATAAACTTTATCCATTGCCACAGCCACGAGTACGACGCAAACCGCTTCTCGCCATCAGTCGTGACGATCAAACGCCAAGAAGCCTTTCCGTCACGCAAATGAACATACGCAGGGACGACGTGCCGGGACGACGTTGCTTTAGAACTTCATCGCCTAGTTGGGTGGGGTGGTGGGCCTCGGAACTGGTGACCCCGCTAATGAGAGAAATGTTTGCACACCTTCCTCGACAGAAGGTGTTAACTAGTGCTCCGCCGTCATGAACGGGAAGCCCAACCATTTCTCCGCCTAATTTAGCGTTGATTAATTTGCACACGCAGCCGCGCCGCGACGGGGTGTTAATTTTTTCAGCACCACCCGTCAACGACCGCGCCGGAAGGTACGGCGGCTGGCACAGAATCGCAGCCAATTACTGTGCCAAGGTGCCGGCGCGTTTCGCTGCGTGGAGTCTCCACAAGGCGAAGTAGGCTGCTGGTAGGTTCTCTCTGTTGTGTACGAACGGGTGTGTCGGGGTTTGACCAAGTCTTTCAAAAACATGTGAAACTTGACGTCAATAACACTTGATGGTTGTAATTGGTTGGGACAAAAGAGGGGAGTTTTTTTTATAGAAGCAGTCAACTCCGTATTCCATTTATAAGCTAACTACGTGTTTAGTATGAATAAATAATATTGCAGACGTTATTTACAGTTTTGGAGAATGTCTATGGTACTGACGGATGTGAAGTAAGGATATCTGATTTCAAAGCTCCTTAAATGTTGGAGATGTGTTGGAGATACTGAGGTAGACATTTTTTACACAACTTTTAGTGTTGTCTAAAACTAAAGTATCCAGATTTAATGACAAGTTCTTCCGAGTTTTTTTGTACAATTTGACAGTTTTAAACAGATGGATAGTTGTTACACATCGTCACAAGTATTAGGTTAACTTTAGCACATTTTTACCATTAATAGAAGAAAGCAACAATAACCTACCAGATCTCCTTTGTCAAATAAAGTTTTCACGAATTAGAATAAAAAATGGACTTGTTGGAATGGTTTTCAGGTTGATGTTCATGAGCTTCATACTACAAATCTCAACATTTTCCATGCCTTTTTAAACGATGCAAATTGGTTCAAGCATTGATTTGAGCCAACGTCGAACAACATAGAACTCAACTACACATGCAATTTATGACTATAAAGGACAAATAATCAATGAGATCATCGCACACTGTGAAACACAGACATTTGAGGTTATCTTCTTTACTTGCTCAATGACTGCCTTCAGCCAGAAATTATCATTCAGTCAAGATTTGAATCCCCCCTAGGCTATATGATTTTCTATTTATATACATTAATGTAATTAAAGTACATACGCATGTTAACCGGCCTCTATCAGTCTGTGGAATCAATTGTGCAAATCTTCAGAATTTATGTTTTGTTTCAATGATATTTGTATTTATAAAATAAAAATCATATTTCAATTTATCACTCAGAATACTTTAACTTTAAGTCGTAATTTAAGTCATAGTCTGAGTAATTTAGCATCATTTTATCAAATTTACTATTTTAAGCACAGCTTTTTTCGATGTATTTTTTCGTGTAAACCGTAAACAGTGCACAAATACACCAGCACCTTCGCTTGCAGTGGCAACATTTCACCAGACACGTTTCAAGCCTTGTTGAGTTTTCCATGCAACGTAAGAGGGTGAAACTCAACATCCACCGAGAAAATAGGTCACAAAGTAATGCCCACACCCACAGGATGGGGGGTGCAATCTCGGTAAAAAGAGCAACGGGTGTGAAGAAAAAAAGAAATGAAAAAGCGAGCATAAAACTGTCAGAAAAATAGAAACATGGCTCACGTTAGAGAGCCATGGCCTTGCGTTCATGTGCGACGCGAGACGGTGTTCGGTATGTGCGGATGCAAAATGTAATAATGTTGCATTACTCAACGGCTCGGTGATTCGCACACACACACACACACTCACACTCGCAAATTAAATATCTCTTTATCTCGAAATAATCGTCCTTCGGAATGGAGGCTGCGAAGAGAAGCTTAATAAAGCGTGTTAGTGTTTGGGGGTGAGAGTAAAACGATGGACAAACGGTGAGGTGCGCTTTTTACTCTACCCTTTCTCTCTCTCTCGTTCTCTTTATTTCTCTCTCACACACACACTTCCTCGTAAGTCCAACACCAGGACACAAGTAGGTCCTGAATATGTGTCAATGGGGTCACGCGTGAAGCATGTCCTCATGAGCGAGAGCGTTCCGGTGCCGCCTCCAAGCGCTTCCATCAGCTTCCACTGTTAGCCCTTGCCGCGGGAGAGCAGCGAATGCAACCAGATGCCAGACAAATTGCCATCCGAAGTGAATACTAATGAACGCTGGTTCACGTTAGCCACAAAGGAGCATAGCAAGGACACCACCGTAACATCCAGAGGACAGATAGAATATAGAAAAAAACCCTTGTACAACCAACTTCATTTCGCAGCGAAATGCACTCGCCACTCGTGTCTTTTCGCGGCGCAAAACACACGCTCTCGGCGTTCTCGACCGCACCGACGGGGATTATGTAACGAATGGAAACAGGATTGGATGTGGCGGAACGCGGAGAATACACGGCTAAGCCTGCGATATGCATCGCGCCCCATTAGGGCAGGCGCATTTGGAGGCTGCTCTTGCCGCGCAAATGCAATCAGTGCTCACTTCAGGGCGGCGACCGTTATGCGCCCGGCACGTGTCCTTCGTTCCTTGCCGGTTCGGGTGGGGGCATCGCAGGAACACGCTTCACTTTCGCTCGGGCTTTCGACGAAAAACTACTGCGCAGTAAAAGCTCGGCAACGTGGAAAAGTTGTGGGATGTTCAGGCTTTTTTTTGTTGTTGTATTGCTTCATTAGAAGCGCTGGTGGAAGGAGCAACAGCACAAGCGCAAAAAAAAGAATGCAATCGCTCACACTCGGCTCCAGCGAGAAAGTGAGATGAAATTGTGCGAAAAATATGTGCGCCACACGATGGTACGGGCGATGTGGGAAGTGTGATCTTCGGCCAACTGCCTCGCCTCTAATGCCTGCCCTACACACACACTACACTACAGACGGCAGTGGCAGAAGGATAGTACAGCATAACGCGAGCACTCTCTCTCTCTCTCTCTCTCTCTCTCTCTCTCTCTCTCTTGCTCTCTACAAAGGATTTTGCGACGCAATTACGCGACCAACGCGCCCCGTCCATAATAATCCCTTAAACCGACGCGTGGAACTGCCCGCCCAAGCGCACAACAGCGTGAAGAAGATCGCCAACGTCAATAAATTTCCCATTATCGAAGGTCGTTACCGGTGTCGCTTGAGATGTCCGGTGGAGAGCATGCGTGAAGAAGGATACGGCCGGCAAAGGAAAAGAAAGTGTGGGTTGAAGCAACCTTGCCTCCCACACAGGCGATGCTACCGCCCGGGCTAAAAACATTCACCCAGAATGTGGTCCTTTTTGGGGGAAGAGGGCGTTTCCCTTTCCCCCAGCAGAGTTGCTGCTGTTTGAGATGTTTTGACGGCCGTCGCGGAAAGGACAGAAGAACGCACGGATCGTGGCACTGAGGAGAGTGATTTATAGCATACATTTACTCGGTGGTACTCTCCCTGTCGAAGGCAAGGCCGTGGAAGTGGAATGATATTACATGGAATTAGCCATTTTCTTCCGGTCTTCACAAGCGAAACGTGCGTCCTGCTCCATATCCCCGGGGACGGGTGTCACACATCACCAACCATACGGAGACATCCACTACCGTCCATCCATAATTCACTGCATCATCTCACGCGAGTTTTTGGAGGAGCACGGCAAAAATAGCGTGTCTAATCTCATTACACGAATAAACACTTGCGAGTGTACGATACAGCGGCCACACGTGCGGGTAACGTTCCTACCCGAACAAAGAAAACACAAACGCGAATTTCACGCAAAATCGCCGCCCCGCACAGAGAGCGATGATGCGCAATTTGATCCGGCCGATCGGGAACCATTATTCATGGCCTGTATGACTATGTTTTCGCGGGGTTCGAACTTCTCGGACGCGCTCGGAGCAATCGGATAAGTAACTGATCGGTTGACATGCTCCCTAAAGTGAGCAATAAATCCTTTTCCCCCAGCAGGATTATGAGATGTGCTTCTGAGAGCATATGGGAATTGGAATGTTGGCGATAAAGTACTAGGCATTCACAAGTAAAAATCATAGCATCGATTGGTTTTGACTTTTACATTGAACGAACGATGAAAGCCAACTCAATTCAGAACGATTCTAGTATGAAGATGGGGACTTCGAAGAAGTTGTAAAATGTTTTTTTGCTAGTTAGTATTTCGACGAAGTAAACTATGAAAACCATTATTGAGTGCATTTCTGAACAGATTCCACGTGCAAAACTAGACAAATAGTTAAAAATATCGCTAATATTTGTCCGCATATCGCCAAAATGTTATGCCAGTCTATAAATTTTTGCATTACACTTTCTTTAACGCGGTGTTGGATGTTGATTGAAAATAGAATTGGATTTTTTCAACAACCGGCGATTCTATTCTGCAGTAGACTGTTTATACCATCCGTGACAACAATACATTACGTGATAATGATAAACCCTCGTTTATCAAAGGGCTTGTAGATAGTTTTGTAGCTTTCAGAGCTTCAAAACTGGCCATAACGTATCATATGTTGTTTCAGATGCTTTGTCATGTTTGCAAATCTCTGGACACAGCTAGATGCGAATGAACTGAGGACAAATGTGTTGGTTTACCTTTCCCTACCAATTTTTTTATTTGTTGCAAAAAGATCACCTTTGTTACATTATCCGTGAAAAAAAAAAATTAGTAGTAACATAGCCGCCGTAATCAAATTTGTGAAAAAATTGAAGTTAATCTACTGACAGTTTTACCTATTGGTGGCTCATATAATGAAGATAATAATAAAAAAGTGTAATGATAAAACATTGAACTTAATTAGAATTTGATAATTCATAATTAATTCATAGATCCTTCAATCAGTCAAATGCTATCAAATGAGTTTAACGACCCCGGTTTAGATATTTTATTTAGTTAAGTTTTATTTTTATTGTGATGTGATAATCATGTCATGCAAAATTCTATTTAAAAAAAATCCGTCCTGTAATACACTTCACTATAGTAATTTGCAGAAAAAGACCATCCCTGCGAACAAACTTTCTCAAAGCTTTCTGCTACGATGAAATATGTGAATTATTCCTCCAAAACTATTCCACAACGTGATGTGGGAAAATTCGGTGCCAAACTTCCAACCGCATCCCACCAACAAAATTGGGTAGCATTTTCCGCAGAAGCATAGTGACATGAATTTAGCATCTTTACTCAGTTTATTCGAAGCACAAAAAGAAGCGAACCAAAAACACGATCCGCTTTTCGGTTATCTGTCTCGTCGCTAGAGCACGTCAACGGTAAGTGGGTGGATCCCTTCATTCCAGATTAACTCGAGCCAAACACCAAGCAAACCATGTTCTGCTGCTCTTCTTAATTAAGAATGTACAAATTTGCCCAACCACACACACGCTCGTGTGGAGCTCTGGATGTACAACAGGAGGCAGAAGAAAGTTTTCCACAAACCAAAAACTCACACACACACACACACGTATGCAAAGGCGAAAAGCTCATTTTGCTAGCGCAAGTTTTGCGAAAGACGCTGCGAAAATATTATCATTCCAAAGCTTCTCTTCTCCATGCTAAAAATTGCTCATTTCCCATATTCCAAGAATATCGCTCACACAAGGTTCGCTGGGCGCGCAGCAGGATCGTGAAAATCAGTTCACTTAAGCGATTCAATCATTTTTCTACGATCAATCAGGACGAGAAGAAGCTCGGGAATTGAATTCGGGATGTGAACCGTCCCGATTAGGGTCTCATCGTCAAACCGAACTCATCGCACCTTCCAGCCGCCATTACCTAGTCGAGCCTTCTCGCTTTCCTCTCGCTACGGGAGGATATTGATTGGAAGTGTAATTTATTTCGGATTTAGTTCCGTTTTGACTCCTGCCTTACCCTCGTCCCGGGTTGATTACCCGCCGTGACGGAAAGTATCGGAGACGATGCGCGTAGGAGCTGCGACCTAGGCACAATTTTTAAAGGTATTGTGGCCGCTCAGCAGAAAATGATGTGTGTCTCAGACATAGAGGGAAAAAATAATGCAGGCAAATTACATCATTTTGTGATTTGAGAACCCTCCAGACCGGTACCAGCAGCTCCCACAAGGTCACACAACGTTCGTTTCGTGGAAGAAACACTTTTCCATCCGCTTTGGAGGAAAAAAAGAAATCAGAAAAATGATGAACGATTTCATCCTTGTTCTCCTATTTTCGATCCAGGAGATGAAATCAGCAGGGTGATTTTGCCCTTCGTTTTTAGCCTTTTTTTCCATTGGAAAATCGATGCCCCGCGGAATCAGGTGGCAACAACTACGCGACGCAGTCAAACCAGATAAGCACAAATAACCGTCCGAAAGTCAAACAAACAAATTCACCACACGCTTCCGGTCCAGGGGCGGAAATCGATGCGAGGGGCAACATTAATGCTCCACCGAGCCGCCGGTGCCGGTTTAGCCGTTTGTTTGCATGCAGCAAGACCGAGACCATGCTTTCGACGGAAGCAGCAGTATCAGGCGGCATTGCACGATCGAATGGAAATTTATCGTCATTAAATACGGATTTACGGCACTCTGGAGTTGGGTGGAATCTCGCGCTTTAGTGGGCAATTGCCCCGACAGGATCAAGTAGCGTTAGTACACACATTCTAACAAAATGAGATACTAATTTAAGAAACAAGACAACAGGAACATTGAATTCTGGCGTTAGTGCCAGCGTTTGAACATTGTGGCTTCTACTTATGCCGTTATGCTTTCCAGATAGAGTCCATTTTTGTTGTTCCACGGAGAGTTTTATTACCTGCAATGAGAGAAATAAAAAGTTGTGGTTAGAAATTTGATCTCAATATTACTATTCGACATAAAACACACATCAACGAATCAATATCAGTCTGGGCCAAAATCTAAAAGTCAGCAAAAGTGTTCCATACAGTGGTCCATCAGCGATACGAGAAGTGATACATTGAAAAATGGTCCTTAGAACCGGATTAAAGAAGAAATTGTGAAATGGCTTTGAAATTATTTATAATAAAGTTAACTAATATACTCTTTAGATTGATATAATATAGCATATCAATAGTTGACATTAGATATAACCCAAGAAAATGTTAAAGATAAACGATCCATAGAGGTGTCGACCACACAACACAGAAAATACTGCCAAAAATAGAAACATAGCAGACAACACATCATCCCAGATCATAAAAATTCAATTCGAAAGTCGCATTGTAATTGCATGTTTATACCAGGTCTCAAACGATCAATTTTATTTAAAATTTTGCTGTCATTCGCGGAGGCAAACTGTCATTACTTCAAACCTTCCATTACACCAACGCCTCCCATCATCATCATATCCATGAATAAGCAGCTTCCGGCGGGTAGGACGCTTGATTAATATTATTTTAATCTGGAATGTTTCCTTCACATTCGCATGGACACATCAGTTCCTGCAAAACTTTCATCAACATGAATAACAAACAAACTTCAGTCGAATTCGTCGTGTGTGTGTGTCCGTGGAGGTAAAGGCTTCGGAAAAAGTTCTCATTCCATGTGCACGTCTGCACGTCCTACGTACGGTTCGGTACAGCGAAGCGCACCGGATGTGGACGCTGTGCAGGGCCCACACACGCACACGCACTAGTGTTGGCGACGAGGTTGGGCGATGTTATTTGGTGCGATTTCACGCTCGAAAAACGTTCGGCGAGAGAGCAAAATTAAATATTGAAAGCTCACAAAAGCTTGCCATCGAGCTAGGGGAGGTTTTGAGGTTGCGCGAACGCTTAGGTTGTTGAGGTTGTAGCGCAAGGTTGTTTGTCAATGCAGTACGTAGTTGCTTAGTGTTGGTTTTATAGCCTTCTAACATGGCAAATAAGGTTGCTTGATGAAATTAAACCAAGTATATGTGTAAATATCTTTAAAGATATTGTTATGTGTGATTGATTGATGAGCGGCTGTGCTGCATCGTAGCACATGGAGTTTAGTTTCTCGGAACACATTACTTTTGCGCTTGTATTGTTATTGTATGGTAATGTATGTTTGCAAGTGTGTAAGATTTTTTGACAGATGGACTGTTAAAAGAGGAAGAAGCAATAGAAAAAGTATAACATAAGTTTAGTATTAAATAAAAATAGTATTATTATAAGATAAAGATTCACTATTCCATATTTGACCCAAATCCTGTATTAATCTAATAATAGAAAACAAAAACAATCATGAAATACATTGCGCGAGGATGTGAATGTCATATTTATTTCCCAAAATCCAATTTTTATGATGGAAGTTCCCAATAACACGCAACACATTGCTCCACCGTAATCGTATCCTTGAAACGATCGTTTCCACCCTTCGCATCCGCCGTTTGCAACATTCACCTTGTCAGGGTTGTGAGTTATGCTCAAATTTTCCACCCGATGCTTTAGCAGGGACCGGCGGAGTCGAGGATATAAATGATTGAAACTAATGGAACCGATTGAAACAGAGCGCCCTGCTGCAAGGATCGTCGCGGGAAGGGCTTTAAATGGTGGTGGCTGCTTTCGGTCAGGATGGAAACATACGATAAAGGAAAACCAACGCCGGATGGTTTGCAATCTATTACATATTATTCCGAACAGCGCTTGCGGGTGACTGATGCAGGAGTAAAGTGCACGGATATGAGGGTGTTTCGAGCCCTGCCAACCGTTAGTAATTCGGAACAGCTGCATACAGTTCTGACGAATCAATTTCCAAGAAAATAAGAGAAATACATTGGATGGATGTGTAATTGCCTTGCCACAAAGAACTTTTGCTCGATTTCTGAGAAATTAAATTCGATTACAAATGCGCTGGTTGGGATGAGAACGAACAAAAAACTATGATTATTTTTTACAGCGTTATTGATGATAAATCATGCAGTTGGAATGTTCAACTCAGAGTGATGTCCTCGGCGAAATATAATTTTTAAGTATAGGTAAGAAAATAAGATATTAAAGTTCATAGATGAGCTGTCAGAAAAATGTTAACCAGATGAAAATAAAATACATGACGCTATTACATGCCATAACTATTGTTCAAAATGTAAGTTAACATTATTTGTACAGATTTTTTTCATATTAGTATCTGACATTTCTCATGAATATTAAGCGTTTGACAGTAATGCCCATTAAAAAAGGCATCCCATATTGTATGTTAAATCAATATTAGTCATATAACATAAGCAATAAGAACTACAATCCATGTCGTTCCAAACAGTATTTGTAGAACGAACAGATATGACTTAATGACAATAAGAACATCCCATCCAGGATTGTTATTATTATCTCAGTACTTGTCTTTTTTTTCTTCGGTCGCATCCTTAACTCTCCCCCCGCATCGATTATATAGTCAAAAGCATGACATGGGCTCCATTCGATGTATGCTCCCACGCAACCCAACTCCCCACCGTTCGCGTCACACCTATTACTTGTCGAGAGTTCATGCGCAATATTTCGAGAGGGTTCCCGAACGCGGGAGATGTACACAACCTCACCGAAATTCTCATCATGTGAAGCCTACACCATTTAGGCAGTAAATTTGATTACGACCTATTGGGTTTACCGGGAATCGCCTCCAAACGTCCCATCGTTTCCACCACCTCCAGACTCCTCCCCTCGTTGGGCCGTGGGGATGATTTTTTGCCCACATGGATGATCGGATGGCCTCACTTTTTCTGGCCTCGGCACGAAACAGCCAATAACCCAATTACCCGTGCACGAGGATGCCCTTCGTTCAGCTATTTTGGATCATAACAATGCCAGGACGGTGGCTGAAGGACCACCTCCCGCCTCCATGTGGCAGGAACCGACCAGCCCGGCAGGAACCGCTCCAGCGCGGCTAGTCTGGTTTGTCTGTAAGCGCGCTTTTTTTACGCTGTAGTTGCGCCCCCTGCTACCAACTAAGGCGGTGCTGTTCGCACGTTCTCTCGTTCTCGCTCGCTAGCATTACCGACGCCATTAGAATCGCTAAGTAGGACCAAGATCGATATCTTTCCGGCGAGTGACAGGAGTACCTCATTAATTGGCCATGTCCATCCTGTGTGTGTCTGTGGGCTGCCGGGGATGCGGTAAGTGTTCCGACACGCACAAATGAACGCCGGTCGGAAGGATGATTCGTTTTGCTGATGCTAGACGTTTAGCCCATATATTAGGCGTCTGTTCGGTGCTGCCGTATAAACAGCGTACCGAAGCCAAGGATGAGCAGCCTGCAGAGGTGGATGCTTTGCTGAAGAAAAGCCATAATTCTAATTAGATAACTCCAGCAGAGGGCGCTTCACGATGTGAGTGGCGTCGACCATCAACGTCAACTGCTCACGAACGTTTACTGCTCTTGAGAAGATATAGAATATGCCAAAGAAAGGGTGGTTTCAGGCATGCTTTGAAAACGTATGTTGTGCATTTTTTTTTGAAAGTTTGAAAATGCACAATGGTGCGTGTAGAAGTGTTCGGCACATGCAACGGCATGGAATCGGCACAGATCCTGGTGGTAGCTTCAAGGTTTAAAAAAAATTGTAAAAAAATTTAAAACTAAATTTAAATTAAACTTGTTTAAATTTAAAACTTGTAAAAAATAACCTGTATATATACAACAAAAGTAATAGTATTATATGCAACGATTATGTGAAACATAAAGCACCTCATAAAGCACAAATCAATTCCGATATTTAGTTCAAACACATGATCTATTAATTTATTGAAAATTTTCTTGAATACTGTATAAAACTTTACATACGTAAATATGCAAAATTTTAGATATGAATAAAACATCGAGCTAGTCTAATATTTTCATCGCTGTGAGCTATGTTTATATTTAAACACAAAACATATTTAGTATTCTTTCTAATATGCGTGAGAGATCTTGAAAAGTTGATCGAATACCCGAAATTTTGAAAGATGCTTCCATGTGAGCAGGATACAATTACATACATGGGAGATATATCCATAGCTACTAACAAAAGCTTAATTTCTTAAACGGTTAATTTACACGGTATAATCAGTTCATCACAACTTCATCAAACGTCGCTTATGTTCCGGCCCAAAATTGCCCGGAAACGCCTCACATCAAAGAAGGTGATTCACACAAAGCGTAAAGAACGTTAGGTATATCTCACTAATCATGTCACTCCTCTGCTACTCCATCGCACTTACGGGTTAGGACATTTAGCGGGCATGTCCCACCAACGCAAGCTGCGTCATGAGGCGCGTTTTACCAGACGAAAACAGGCACTTCTTCATAGCGGGAAGAAACCACGGCGTCGTGAATAATAACGCACCAGCGTGCAAAACAAACTCGCTGATGGGAAGATAAGAAACAGCACCTCCGCTGGCAAGGATAATCGCGTGCGCCGGCGAACAGGCGGCTGTTTGCTTTCCCGCATAGAGCGTCCCACGCACTGAAGGCACGATTACCAGGCTGTTCAAGGACAGGCGCCTGCTTAGTTCCCACCGTGAAGCTGTAGTGCTTCTTTTGGTGAGGAAGTGTCTATAGGAAATTGATCGAATTAGTGTCATACTGTGCAACCTGAGCCATCCGACGTTGACGGTGGAAGCAATTTTAATATCCAAAGTAGAGCGGCCGAGCAGACATTGTTCGGTTATTAAACGCGTTAGAGCATACACCGATTGAGATTGATGATCACATTAATGACAATCGAAACTTACTACTCATATCCGCCGTACACGGCCACTGGAAACGTGCATACTTCCAGGCGCTAAGAGCGCAACGAATCATGCATCGCTCGGCCCGTGAATATCGGCGGGTTTTATCGCCATACACACCCTCCCCGATTTCGGCAACATGACAAGCCTGTTTTGTACGATGTCCGGAACGAAACGAGGTGTTCCCGTAGATTTCTTTCCCACCCCGGTTGCTTAATTGAGTTAGGAAAACTTTATCAACCAACCCGACGGTGTGAGGTGGTGCTGGTTTTCCCTGCTTCTTCTTTTCGTTTGGTGTAAATCCTTCGGCTCGGGCTAGTGTGCTGTTGGTGCTGTGGTAACGACATTTTAACGTTGCATGGGGGTAACATGGAACCCGTCCTCACTCATTCGAATGGAATGGAACGAAATTGTCATGACAGGATAAGTAGATCGTCCGTCAGGTCCGTTCACGCTTTGGAGCAAGCGGATTCATTCGCCAGGTTCGTATCGGTAGATGCCGTATAGAGAGTATTCGATAATCGATTTGTGGCACGCAACCAACTACAAACACGGCTGCAAAAGGCCCGTAGAGCAGAATGCAATACCGATCCCTTCTTTTGTGGAAAAAGGAAACAATAGAGAAAAGTTCACCGCCGTACGGTTCGGGGAATTTCCAATACCGCTGAGGTGACGTTGAAATGGTCCCGAAAATCCAAAGAAAACTGGGAGTGGCGTCTTTGGTTGTGAATCAATTAGATCTGATCGATCGGCAAAGAAAAGTTAAACATCGCTCACTGAAATGCTCACAGTCCCACCATTCATCTGACTTCGTTCGTGCTTGAGAACTTCCCAACAAAGTGGCAACTTCACTTTCGGCAACTTACCGGCACACACCTGCCAAAAATGACCTCGTCAAATTCGAGATGTGTTCGTTATTTACGGGGAAATGTATTTTTATTTGCTTTTTGTATCGCATTTCGCTGTTCACCGGGAAGCAACTGGAGCACACAATGGAAGCAATTTATTTAAGGCGAGAAGTAGAAAAAGCACTTTCAGAGGTTTACTGTGCATTGGTTTCATGCCGAGTGTCGGTCATATTTCGTTTTGTTCGCCGATTGATAGAATTGTATCAGAATGGGGCTTGGAAAATGATGCGAGTCCTTGTAATACTGAAACCCTTGTTCAATCAATTGTAACGCAATCGACGCGTGGCCTGTGCCATGTAAAACAAAATTGTTTGATGTATGTAAAAGTGTTACTAAATATTAGTAACGCAATTGAATTAATTCGATGTTTATAGCAAAAGTTGTACATATCACGAAGGACAAATTTAATATTTTTCCCACGCATTTTCAATATATTCTTGGTCGGAAACGTGTTTGATTTCTTAGAACCCCGTAAGTAGTCACACAAAAAAATAATCAATTTATAACACTAGTTTAACTATTCAACCTAGTCAGAAAAAGTGTAAACTCGTCTTGAATTGGTCTTTAACGAAATATGCACGCAAAAAAATGTCCTGTCAAACAAAACCGCTTGCTTCATCATGAAACAAAACAAGGTGCTAATGATTACTATCTACAATACAACGAACTGCGTGGCCACCCGTGTATGAATGAGTCAAAAATCTGAATGAATATTTCAGGCAAAAAAAAAAAACAAACAAACATTTACTCGCCACCGAACCGTTCCCGGAAGGGGATGGAAACAGTTTCCGTCAAACATGGAAAACCCCGAGGACACAAACAGTACGAGCCTGACACAACAACACAGAGGGGCGTCGGTTCGTCCAGTGGTTTATGTTTGCTTAAAAGTTAAATTGGTTTCCTCGTCGCACAAAATCAACAACACCGGGCTGTGAAGGTGGCGACACGGCTTCCCCTCCCCCTCCCCAAGTGCTCCCACTCCGCTGTGCAACCGTATGCAGACATACTACCTTGAACTTGGACCCGCCTCTTATCGAGCGTGCTTTTCTCCTTCGGCGAAGGATGGCTGCATTTTGAATTAAGTTCTAGCAGAGCGAGCGTAACGACAACACAGCAGGCGTCAGTGACGGGGATCGATTTTCCTGGGCCCAACGTCCCAACCGCGGATGCTGATGATGAGGGCGCAGCGTTGAGTGCGCGCGTGAATTTCTTCCATGCGGAGGAGCAATAATGAACAACTCGCGACAGGTTTTCCACGAACGTGCCTCGAGGGCGTTCGATCGTTCGGCCGCGGAAAGAGACTGATGTTCTGGTCGTGTCGACAAGAAACATGCTGCGAAAATCTAGGGTACACTTTTTGCCATGTTGAAAAATTTCCGAAGTGGGGGGAAGAAAAATCCAAACGCCCTCGAGGAAGTGGTTTCGGTACCTAGGAGTGGGATGTCCTAGCTAGCACTAGCAGCTCTGATTGCGCAAAAAGAACGAAAAGATGAAGTTACGCAACGAGAAATGAGACATTTAATTGCATCGCCGAGTTTATGGGGAATTCTCTCTACCAACAACACAGTACAAGCATGAAAAAGTAAAGCAGGCAGAGTTTTCACACATTTTATAAAAAAAAGAAAAAATATTTTATTAAACTTTATAAAAAAGCTCGTTCAGTGGCTGTTACCTATTATCTTAATCAGCAAGCTCGATCATTTCCGGAAGGTACGCACCAAGTGCTCATATGATGTGCATCACCTCATCAGAAGATTGATTGATCGCCCTATAAAATGATTAGCATGAATGTGCAGATGATCCAGCATTATCACTTCGAACCAGACACTTTAAAATCCAATTGTGCTCTACCGGTTGGTGGAGCATTACGAAACTAGCCGACCTAATATAATTACATGCAGCTACATGATCAGTGGTTAGGCCGAA
>KB672602.1:4138980-4165983 GCA_000349145.1 Anopheles dirus | reverse complement strand
AATTTCTGTTATCTTCCCGGGCAGGACGAACTATGTGGTGGTGGTTTCGGTTTGGTTTCGGTTTTTGATTCCATAAGAGGTTTAGATAACTGAGGCCGACGCTTAATTTCCTATAGGTAATAAAGCATTGGTTACATAACGTATGGTTTGGTATTGTTTGGGCTCCTTATAGGTGTTAAAGCTGTTGATGTAAGTGATTAGGGCGGTTGTGAAGAGAATTGGATAATTCTAACAAGTTCCCATTTTAATTCAATGACATACTTTCGTCAACTGTTTAGACACACTATCCCACTCGATACATAGTATACATGACAAAATCATCTTCAGTCGATATGCTTCTGATGCTTTTGCTTATTACATATTATTTATTTTATTTTTTCATATATGAAGATTTATTCGACAATATTGACATGAACATTGAGTAATAATTATTTTATCATCTCTAAAATATTTGTTTTAGCTACATACATTTTAATCCTGTTTGTTTTTTCCCTTCGTGTTTATTTGTTTTATTTCTCTTTCCTTCCATTGTGTTGTGTATGGGACACATGATCGTTTTGAGTTAATGTGGACCAGTTTTGTTCTCTTTCTTTTCTCTTTCTTTTTTATGTTTGTTTTGATTTTTTGTCGAGTTTTGTGTTTTTTTTCTGCTTTTTTGTTACTATTATTACTCTTTGTTGACTTGTGCATTATAAATAATATATTAATATACCAATACAAATTCACTGGAATTGCGATTAAATAATAAATACTGTGACTAACAACGTTGATAAGACGGTGAAAACTTCGCATGTCTGATATATGTCACGTATAAAGTTAAGTTGAGTGCAGGTAAAAAATAAATTACTTTTTTGTGTCAACAAAAATTTTCTATTATTTAAAATGTTTGTTTCAAAATTCGAATGATCTTGGAATCTTATTTTTCTTGCACAGTAAACACATAAGGAGTCTAAAATAATACGTGTTAATGTTATAGTTAGGATGACGTTTCTGGCATTTTTTTTAAATTTCAAATAATCAATCATACACATAATCACTATCTGTGTGTACATAATTTTTCATAATCCATTCATTCATAATTATATCGATTGATCTTTTAGGTGAGAGATCTTAGTCATCATAACCCGCTTTGAAAATATATGAATAGCAGCAGCATTATATTTATTTTGTATCATAAACGACTAAAATTCATCGTACATCAGACACACACCTCCTTCATATGTAATATGTTTTCATTTTTCCTTTTGCTTACTTCATTTTTTCACTCTACTTGGTATAAACCAACGTAACGGATCATCGATTGGATGGGCTGCCGTAAAAAAAACGGAGCAATCGATTAAACGATTCCTCCGCTTTGAAAACAAGGATGGAGGCTGGTCATGAAAAGGAGGAAGCATGTAAATGTCTTCCAGCAGTGATAGATGAGGTTACTCACAGCATCATCATCATCTTCATCATAAACAACACCATCAACGCCACCACCACCACCACTACCGCCACCGGCATCGACAGTAGCGCATGAATGAATTTTGCAATGAATGGTTTACATTATCTCTAGCGGCCTCTCGCTTGCCTTGAAAGCGCCAATACCAGGAAGAACGAGTGGGGCGCTCCCCTTCTTCCCCATTTGCCTTCTGTGCAGCCCGCAGCGCGCAGCAAGTGCACGTGCGCAAAACTCGCGTTTTGCGTCTTTCGCGCGCGCGCGGGTATCAAATAACGGACCGCGATTCCGCACATGAGGGGACGGAAGTCAGTGATAAAGGGAGAAAAGGCCGCAACGGCACAAACGTCGACCGGAAGACGCCGGTTGTTTTCTGGCGCGGTGCGCGCGAAACACAGCTGTTCTAGCTGACTGAAACCAACCACCTTCTTCTCACGAAACGACGTTGACGACGACGACGCACATCATTACGGGACGTCTTCCGCAGGACATTGGCTGCATGTACCATATGCAGCGGCGGCAGCAGAGCACAGCGTGACCGCGAACAACCAACCCAATCCAATCAGCAAACCCCCGCGGTGGTACAATGTATGGTTGAAGCACGGTGCAATGGCGGTGAGCGAATGTCGGAAGCAAAGTGACAGAGACAGATCCGGCACGCCAACGTTACCTGGCGGTGTAGCAACAGGCCACAATAAATAGCACCAGGGAACCACCAAAACGGGGGCTTGGTGGAAAGGGGATAAACACTCATCATTGGTCATGAAAATAGAACATTATACTCTCCCCCTTCGCTTTTGCGCGCGCACCCGCCCGCGTGTGAAGGTAGTGACCCCCACGCTGCTTTGATCGCGACGTCGACGACTGTGTCTCCGAAATTACAACCTCCGGTTTGCGTCATTTTGGCTCGTTTTGTTGTTGTTGTCGTACGTGTGTGTGAGCGGTTGTGGTTTACATACGACTGTAACAAAACGGCAGTAGTGCAAACCGACCGGTACACACACAGTGGACCGAAACGTGCCAAGAAATTTGAGAAATCTGCAGCGGATGTTAGAACGCGCTGTTTTGCTCGGTTTCGTACGGGTGCAAAGGTTAGTCCCGCGCCCTCACACACGAAGGCCAGCGTGCCGGAGGTGCACGGATTCGAAACGAGTGCGTCACAGTTGCCGGCGAATATGTATCTCGGATGCAGGAACAGGAACAGACAATTTAACGCTGTAACGTTGCGCATTTTCCTCCGCAGAATAAGGGTATGAAACACGCTCGCCCGGGTGCAGAAAATGGTATACACGTTTGTAGTGGAGCGTCAGGGCAACGAAGTACGTCAATAAGCAAAACGGATGAGTCGTTCCTCAAAACGTTCACTTCGGGTCATTTTGATCATAAGCCATTCTTCGATGATTAAATGGTGGAAGAATTTTGGGTTTTAAATCCAAACTCGATTAGCTGTGTTTTTCTTACATTTGGTCCTTTGAACCGGATTCTGGCTGCAAAATATGCCAAGACATAAACAAGGAACACAGCACCATCACAAATACACAATAATGGGTTTATTGCAATCATGTTTTATATAATTTTATAAACATATTTATAGCTACGATAAAGTTGTGAGAAGTCGAGAAAACCATGAACGCCTAATCGTGAACTGGAATTCTGGAAGGTTATACTTCAATTCATCGATTCAAATTGATCAGTGATGACATCCCGAACTTTGAATGTATACTTTAGTAGCAACTTTGGATTGGTTTTCGGTTCTGGAGCTTGTTGCTGACGAACAACTTTAGTTTTTGCACTTGCTGCATCGCGGACATTATAGTCAGGAATATTTAGCATTTTTAAACACCGATTCAACCGATTCAGCAATTACGTTATAATGTTTCCAATAAATTAACGCTTCCATTCCAGCTGCAATGCTATCACAATAAAAGATAGTAGAATAGCTTTTGTCGCGATAATGTAACCATTCTAATCTTCTGTAACCTCCAGTCAAGTGTGCTGGAGAGATAAATGGATTACTGAACAAAACCAGCCGCACTCGGTTTTGATGATTCCGTCCAGCCCATGATGGATGTGTTTTGTAAGGTGTTGAATAGCTTGTTGTTTAGTCGTTGCGCTAATTGCCGCTAATCATGCATACATCCAGACCCAGAGCCTAGCAAAGCGTGGCTTACATTCTAGTTTAATTAACTTAAGCGAGCAAACAGACACACGCGCGCGCGAGGAACCTCGATCAATCCGTGGAGGATTTCAATGATTTGTGTGTGCGGCACCTACTCCTATGGGAAAACGGACAGGCTCCATACCTGGATAGCATGCCCGGCGCGTCCGGAACCGTTTTCGCACAATGGCACACGCACACGAACTGCCGCGGTCGGCGTGGCATTCCCCGCTGATCTCGTATGCGTACGGCGCACGTGGAGCTCGCGTATGTTAAGCAGCTCACTAGCCGCACTGTACGGCCTAGATATGGGATGGCGTGTGTGATGGATTCGCGGCAACACTCTCCATTTGCGGCGAGAAGCAGGAGGAAGCGAGCGCACATGCAAGTTCCGATGACGGCGCGACGCATTGCGGTGTTGCGTTTTGGGTTGGTTGCGAATGACTTTCCTAATCCCGCGAGCCGTACAAAATGAGTCGATGCCATTTGTGACGGGTTTCCCGTTGTCGGAGTTAGGAAGGATGGTCCCAAAAAGGGAGCATTCCAAGGTGAGTAAGCAAATGCTGTGCAGCTTTGTTCGCTAATTCTCTTTGACGCGGTACACGCTCATCCAGCATGACTCAAGGATGAGGAAATAGAGTAGAATAATTACGCATCATTTTCTACTTCCGATAAAACGGCGTTACAAGAGCATATGTGAGAACATGAGGAGCACGTTGTCAGCTCTAAATTACATCCGGTATGAATCATAATAGCATCAACGCCAACATCTGAAAGTAAAGTCATTCATTGAGCTTCATCGTTCGTTTCTTGCGTCTCAAAGTCTCGAAATGAAGAGTTTCTTAATAAGAACAAATGTATTCGGATCATGCTGAATAGCCCATTATCTTCGCCGACGGAAGCAACGGCATAAACGGTTCATATTCTTCCTTCCTATCATCCGCATCCAAATTTTGTCGCTGGGTGTCACGGATGATATTACATGCCATTACAACGAGCCCAAAAAACTCACATGTGTCAGCATCTGCGTAGAAACACGAGCGCCAACATCCGCCACCAACAGTAAATGTTGTAATCTTCGTCTCGGTGCGTTACCGTCGAAACAACACATGCCGACAAAAACCCAGGCACCAGCTCTGGACCAAGTGGAGCAAAATTTAGATATAAAATTCATTCCAACGTTCTCTCACACCCGGGTGCGTGCGTTCTCGAGCACATGCCGCTGTCTCCAAGGCACGTCGCCGGAGGGGGGTTAATGCGTGCTTAGGAATCGTTCATTTATGCTCGAACAAATTATGGGATCGCGCCCGGGAGAAGTAGAACGTGCCGGAAACTTTTCCAGCCACCCCCATACATGGATGGAACAAAACTTTTGTGCTCACTTTCGGGTGGTAGTGATTTGCTCCTCGGTTGAGCGTGGGCGGCACATGTAATGTGCGCAACAGCAGAAACATGAACTCTACATCCGTTAGCGGTGCAGCAAGGACGGCTTAGGAAGGGATTAACATCTGCTTAATCGGAGAACACACCGTGGACCGGAAGTTGGAGCTCGTTCTCGGACGGAGTCTTTTCTGTGGCTGTGCTGCGAGATCAGAAGCAATGTGCGAAGTGAAATGTGGTAAGAGAGCTGTCTGGAGGTTTTCGAAACGTTACCATGTTCTCAGATGCTAACCTACAGGAATCTCGACAAGAGCTTTATTTCATTTGCATGGAACTGTCCATGGATACATGTAAGATCCAGCAAATCTCGACTACCTTCAGTAAACGAAGGACGAACATTTGGTACGCGGCTGAAGATAAATTCCAATTTAAAGATCCCTCACCAACGGCTGCCTCCAGCAACTTCCGTTGCCACCGGTTGTGTCACTTGTCACCTTGACATCGGACGACCGTGCTAAGCTGCGGACCGTACGACTTCATTTCAATCATCGTACACAGCCCCGCAGCGTGTGTGTATGCCGAACACAATTACAAACTTTTCAATGACGATTAGTGCGCGACTTCTCGCCGAAACGAAGATGTTGTACTTTTATGGTGTGCGCCGAAGTTGTTCATTACACGCGCAGCGTTGTGCGCTTTTACATAAAAAAGGCTGACCACGCAATAGTTACACTGGGGAGGGGTCGTACGTTGGACCGGAGATGGTAAATGGAGTCATAAATTTATCAAGCATAATTGATCACGTCGCCCGGGACCTACGATGACATTGCTTAATACTTCTCACCCCGAACGCAGTATGGAGAACAAAGCAGTTCATTTAAAGATCCGGTGACCGCGTTTATAAGAACATTCCTACTTGGAAACAATCGGACACCTAAGAATGTGATCGACTATGAGACAAAGTTTCCCTTTCAAGATGAGAGTGATTGAGTTTAAGACGCATAGACCTGGCGGTGACGTAATGAAGTAGTTGGCAAGCGCGCACTGCTTAACGCACCGAAGGTCATCAGCGGTACAAATCTCGCTGCCAGCCATGATGGGCAAAATTTTATTTCCTCCAATCATGTCGGGGTTTTATCGGGTATTTTATAGACGCCGCGCGCACTGGTGGCGTCACTCGCGATCGCCACAGATGGCGCCACCACCATTTCGACTCGCCTCGTGTACCGAACGAAAACCCATCTGTCGTCGTGTTGGCGTCGTCTGGGATTTCTCTTCCACTGTTCGTGACGAAGCCCGTCCATCATCTGTGCACAACGGGGTCGGGTCGGGTCTATGTATAGACGGGCCTTCGCGGACCATTCATGTATTTCTCTCCACATTCATTCACAATCGTGCGAGCGCGCGCGCGCTCGCGCGGACCTTTCGGAATCCTACTGGTCGCGCGGGGCGCCGCGGATACAGAATGCTCCGTGTGTCTCATCCCTTCCCGGGGGATGTCCCGCCGTTGCAGGGTCCAATTAAGAGTGGTGCGATTAATATTTTTTCTACATTCCTTCGCCACGCTGCTGCGCTTGCCTCCACAGGCACGAATAGGTTTTAATCAATGCATTCGGACCAAGAAAGTCCGACCCGCGAGGCCCGAATTTATGGTTTTCTCATTTTTATGGCATCCACTTCCGGTCCCGTCGACTTCACACCGCTTTGCGCCTGCCTGCGCGTTTCTCGTTTCTCGTCCGTTCCTCCTGCTGGTCCTTCCGATCGACCTAATTCTACTGGCCGGGCCGATTTCTTGACTCCGCTTGCGAGTGAGGTCACACACACAGAAGAGCGCACAGAGAGACAAACTACGCGAACAGCAGGTTTATTTTGGTTGCACGCGAGAGACCGTAGAGCTACGGCGCGTCATCAGCGCTCATTTGTCAGACGTAAATATAGCCAATTTGGCATTAGATTCGATTAAAAAAAAGCTGAAATGAGTGTAACATGCTGCCGAGAGGTTGATGCCGGTGCAGATCGTATCCTCGTATCCATCCAAAATAGGAAAATTTTGGACGTTATGTAAAACATCTGCATCACGTTTACGATCCTAGACGTTTCATTGAAATTGTTTCAGACATTGGAAATGTTGAAAAAATGGAAAAATATTCTCCATCCATTCGTCAAACTCACTCTCTGCCGCGGACGCGCAACATAAGGGTCGGAAATTAGATTTACACCCCTCCCCCTCCCCAGAGGTACTGAAGGTAATGCATTTTGTGAGCTTGTTACGCTGGCTCCGGCCGGTCCGAGATGCTTGCTGTCGATAGCGCGCGTGTCCGCGATACAGGCAGCACGATAAACGAACGCTCTCAACACCGGTAAATGGCATTAGGAGGAGTTACAATTTATGACGGTCAAGTCTGGAGGGGCCCTGCGGAGTTCAAAAGTAGCCTAAGGACCTCAAAGATGACTGCCAGCAACGAATACAAAAATCTAGGGAAAAAATGCCATAAATCCGTTGAAATAGCACCGATGAAAGGAGGAGGGCTCGGTCTCGGTCTCATGTATCATTTGTACACTTTTTTACGTTTTATGTTGCGTTATCCGTCCATCTTTAGAACGCGGAAATGGTTAATGCTAGAAATGGACCAATTTGTACAACACAACCCCTCTCTCTTGTCGCACTTTCTTGCTATCGTTCATCGTTCTCTCCTTCGCTCATTTACATCCTTTCTTCATCTCAGTAAAGCTCGCAACGGTGAGAAAAATCTACATCACCACACCTCACAGCGGATCTTGCTGCCTTTATTAAATTAAGGCGCTATTAAAACGAAATCGTTTTTACATCGCGCCGGACGGCCCCCAGCTACCACCTGCAGCAGTAAACATAAATTACTTTATTTAGTAAATGTTGTGAGCGGCCGGACTTTAATTCCCCGCTGGGGCGGGAAATAAAGAGCTTTTTTAATGAATTGCTTGCTGGTCCTGAAGCAAAACCAAAATAGGGAACAAACTTTGAATGGCATTTGCACAGCAAGATACAAGACATTGGAACTGCATATTAAGGGCATAACCTTTAGAGAACGTTTCTACCGTACACGGTAGCCTACGGGCGAGCTTGCACGTATCCGACGGAATATAAATATTAAGTATTTTTCATACCTAATCCATCATAATTATCAAATGACTGAGTGCATGAAATGAATATTGATAAATCAGCATCCATTACAGCGGTGCATATCGTGAGGGCTAATTTTCCATTTAATTGCGCACATTTTTGTTTACTGCACCAAACACACGGTTGCATGTGCGATTACGCACCCATACATACGCAACGGCAGCGAGCGAGCGCAAGCGAGCTGCGCACGCTGACGCATAACGAAACAACAAAAAAAAATCAACACTCACCACATGCGTGTGCGTAATAATATTTGCGCAATTGTTTGTGCGGCTGTTTGTTTTCCCTACTGCCCTTTTTTCGCTCTTCGCTCTAGGGTGGGTTTCAATTTTGTTATGCTGTCTAGCTTAAGGCGGCTGTTATTTTTTTTCCCCCGAAGAAGATATAAGCTGCGTCTCTTGCGCTAGATTACGCGTTTGTTGATGCGTGTATTATTAGCGCACGGAAGAACAACAACGCGGTGGTGCGTCGCGTGCACACAACGGAGAGGGCACACGCACGAAAAGAAGCTTCCAAAGAGCAGCCGACTTGCGATGGACCATACGTGACAGTAATTTAATTATCTAATTCGCTTTTGGGGTGGTGCGATAAGCCAGTGTAACTGTAGCAGGAGTTGGTACCCTTAAATGTGCATGCAAAACACCATTTTGGTGTTGTGGAATAACATATTTATTACTTGCTTTTCTGAGAACATAAATAAAGCAACGAATGTTTTTTGTTTCACAATTTGTTATATTAAATAACAATCTTATATTTTCAATTTTGTTAAATATCCTGCTTTGTACTATATGCACTTGATAATTATTTTCCTTCATCTTATTCATTGTCTGCCATCTCTGATTTTGCCTAACATAACCAATCACTCGTAGAAAGATAATTAATCCTCTGTATATCCGAGAGTAGGTCAAATTGAGTTTTGAACCGACAACGTGTGATCTAGATCATACGATGGGCCTTGGATGTTTCAAGGTATTCAATGAAATGAAATATAATGAAATATAATTGACTTGTGAAATTTCGAGAAAAGACTCAATTTAAATGTAAAAACAAATCTTCATCCCACTATTGATGAGTAGAAATGCTTCAAAAATATAGTATGGAGACTGACGTTATTTCAAGAAATTGTTATTAAAAATCTTCACTCCATTCGTTTTGCGTGAATATCTCTTTCTGCAAGCTATGCGGGATATTCTTCGTAAAGCATAAAACGTAACACATTTTTGCTTTGCTATGCGGGATATTCTTCGTAGAACAAAAACGCAAGACATTTTTGCACCGGAAATTTCTCTTGAAAAAAACAACTTTTTTGATATACAAAATGGTACCCAGTAAGAATGATCATATAATCGAAAAGGTTACCAAGAATCATCAAAAGAAAATTTAGCTCCATTCATGTTCGAGCTTAACCTATCAAATGTTAGCTACAGAGCCACAATGAACAGGAAATGTGTTTCGAAGAATCTCAAGGAAACCGTGGAACCATAGTGGAAACCGGCATGAAAAGCTTTCGCTGACATTAAAGGAAACTCTACAACGGTCCTAGCCACCTCATTCGAGATCCGGCCCAGCGTTAAGCAGCGCGGCGTACATCGTCGTCTTATGGCGTGAAAGGAGGACAGCGCTACAGCAGCAACTTAAAGGATGAAGCCAAACATGCCGAACATCCCTTAAAGCGCCCACCACCGGCAGCCATCAGGCAGGCACGCGATTATCGTTGTTAGTTTTACTATTATCGCCAAAGTACTACGGCAAACAGCGCAATAACAGTTTGCTTTTGGTCGTGTTATTTTTCATGCTATGTGCCCCGCCGGTTTCTTCTCGATGCGGTGAATACCACGGGTTTCATGGCGCACACAGTATTCAACACGCCGAACAACCTGTGCAGGTCATTTAAGGTAGGTTAGGTGGGAAGGTAAATGTGTTTCGGGGGCTTATTAGATTAACGTGCGCGACAAGAGAAAGAGAGTGAGCGAGACAGAGAGGGGATACTAATGTGTTTGTGTTTTTCATGGAAAATTTCACAACTAGTCACTTGGCCTGTGATGTTCTTTCTTTTCGCTGACTGTAGGGGTCAGACGAGAGGTGAAATTTTATTTTCCCTGTACAATCGCCAAACTATCCCTGATGAGGCTTCGGTTGGTTCTCGCTCGGAGCCACTTGAACTCGCGACCGCTTAAGTGGCGGGAAACCTGGCAAGTAAGGTACAGCAACCGTCGTGTGAAACAGGACTCTAATACTATTGCGCTATTCCGTACGTACGGAATTGACGAGCAATTTCCGCGTAAGGTTTTGCAGATTCTGTTTCAATCGATACCGAGGAGAAACGTTCACGGTGCGGTACCGGAAGACTGTTTGTACAGTGCAATTGAAATAAAACTTGAGAAAAGTTTTCTCAACTTGAAGTGATGCATTAGGAGCCGACGGAGTAAGTATTGAATTAGTGTTGCAAACTCCTTGATTAACCACAAGACTGCGCCACGCACTAAAGGCATGATTTAAAAATATTGAGTGCACACTAAAGAATATTCTGAAAGTGTGCTGAAACACGATCGTGATTGTTTACTGACTCTTTTCCAAAAGTAATTATCATTCTTTAAACGAAACATTCAATTTAACGCTTTAACATATTTCAAAGTGTGTAGGTCTGAGAGAAGAATATGTTAAACCTACAAGTAAGTCTACAACGTTTCACAAAAGATGACGTTCCAGCCTTTTACAAATGGATTACGTCAGATGACGTTTGAACGGAAATGTCAGATCTCATGTTTCATTTTGCAAGCTTAGACATCGGACAATAACATAGCAATATGCATTTAATCAAGGTAAGTTCTAACAAAAAACAAGTTCATGGTTCTATTGTTGGTTCAAAAGTAATCATCTCGACGTTCACAAAGATAGGAGGGCTACTCGACAAAACCCGAACGTTCCAGAGAACATACGCTGCGATAGATATTCAAAGGTTAAATGATCTGAAAATAATTGAAAATCAGTGAAAATTGTCCGACATATATCATAGCTTTGAATGCATACATTAAAACACGCAAACAGTAAGAAACATAAAACTGTAAATTAAAGTAGAACCCAAAAAATACGAATCTGTTTATAGGCCAGTTGATAGAATCCAGTATCTTAAACCGTATTGCGCAATAATGAAGATCTCACAGCGACCACAGCTTCGGTGCATTTACCGTAGCGATGCCGGTGCGAAATTGAGCCTCCTTCTTTCGTTTTCATTTAGCACATAGATTCAAAGCAAAACAAGGCACTAAAAATAAAATTCATAAGAGCCACAACAAGCGGCAAGCACAAAACAACAGCCGACTTACAAAAAAAAAAGATCTCCAAGCCGAGCAGGGGCATCCGATGCGTTTACGCTTTGATCAATTTGTCTTTCTTGCAGCCCGTCGCCTCGCCGCTCGTGCTGCTCTCCTGACGAAAAAAGCACGCCTCCGTCGCTTCTTTGTGTGATTTGTGCAAATCAATTTATTTATAATTTATGACAATCTCCACCATCTCATTTTGCTTTCTCGCTCAAGGCTTTTTGTCTCTCTCTGGAGGATAACGTTGTACGAGCATGAAAAAAGAAAGCACAATGTTTTGTGTTACCACCTCCCACTCATCCACCCCTCGGTGCAGCCCAAGGGTCGCCCAAAGTCGCTGAAGTGACATAATATCATTTACAACGCGCGCTTCCCGCACGCAGAGGGAACATTATTGAGCGCGAAAATTGGAATATATTTCCCGGGCTCCGTCATTTTCTTTCCTTACCAATAGGGGTGGTGTTTCTACCCTCGGGGGGCGACGATGCGACGCTCACTTGTAATCCTCGACGACCTTCGCAACGAGCCATGATTTTTTTAAAGTGCTTTGTGACGAAAGGCACACAATCACATCCTGTACGTGAGGGACATGTAATCTAAATGCTCCATTTCTTTGGAGCGATGGGAGAATGTAAGCAACATATTTTATTTTCCATCCCAACGTTAAGTAAAAGTAGGTATATCATTTTCCACCATTTTTCTCGTTGGTACATGCGACATATTTAATATTCATTTGAATTAATGAAATCAGCGAAAAAATATGTCAAAACGCTTGTCTGACAATAACGTCACGACGTACACTGTCTTGCAACAAACAGGCGCGTGCGTGACAAAGAAGATAATTCCTTCATTCAACGTACTAGGGAGGGAGGAAGCAGAAAAATGAATTTTCTGATCCAGAGAAAAATCACACCTTCAGCAGAAAAAATGCTCATGACGAAGCAAACATTGCCCCGTTCCAATCGTATCGAAAATTTGCGACAACGGATCGATTTACCGTTACGATTATGGATCACGGCGCAGTATAAAAAATTCGCCACTTTTACTAAATCCAAGCGTCAGGTCTGGTTTGGGCACGTGCGGTGTTTGCTTCTCAGTTTGCATTTGGAGCGTAACAAAAGTATTCTTTATTGTGGCGTCGCTGTTTCAAATATCTCACAGAAAAAGTGGCAGACAAAAGGGCAAGGATTCCTTCATTGGTTACAATTCGATTTTTTATATCCTGGATCGATCGAAACACGACCCAGAATAAAGCTCTGGCATCAGCTAAGGCATCAGTGATTGAGGGAAAAAGTGTACGGAAAAAGGTAAGGCGTAGAAATGTACAAGATACAATTGCCACTGAGAAGGTTTTTGGAATACAAAAAATAAATATAACTAGATGAACAATCAGGTGCGCAAGCGATAAATTAGCACATATTATGTCTACAAATATAATCGTTCCATTTTTACTTCCTTTACTGTTGCCATTAACTTTTCACAGAATTGTCAAATATTAAAAACAACGTGTTTCATTTTTTGACATCTGTGTACATGCGGTGTGACATACCTGTGTGGCTGTCCCGATTGGCTAACGAAATATTGGGTGTTGAATAATCAAAACATAGTTTACGAGAAGTTTCGTGCATCTCCTTGATTGTAGGAATCTGTGACCAGTAAATTATCGTTGATGGAATAACGATTCGAAAATTATGGATCCCTGTTTGAAATGTCAACCTTGAGGATATAGAAGGTTAGCGTAAAAAAGAAGTTCTTAAGCCTGTTCTAAAGTACTGTTTATCAAATGTTGCAGCAAACGGTTGATGTATTATGGGTTACAAGTGTCAACAATTAGAGCGTGTGATCCAAGCGATCTCCTCCTGCATCCTGAAATGGTATGTTGTGCCGCATTTGCTATGTTTTCAAAAAAAAAACAAAAAAAAAGTATAACAAAAGCTGGATTCCATATTTTCTTTGCAAGTGCGTCAAAGTTTTCCAACAGAAACGCAATGGCTCTTTTTGTACACCTAATATTAAAATGAAAGAAGTCTCAGTAGGACGTCATTGCATAAGCGGAAGGTATATTCGCCAAAGAAGAATTATTTTCCAGAAAAAAGGTGCAAACAATCTCAATCGTGAGCGTGAGCATTGCTACCATTCCAGGAAGGCTGTCGAACACGTCGTCGGTCTAATTGCCCAGATTCTCTTACATCTGCCTACTTCCCCCCTAGAATTGCTTTCAATTTCCAAATTCCACAAAATATGTTAACATATGATTGAGAAAGGCGGTACAAGATTGAGTCCGTTCATAACAAAGTTCACAACGTGTTCACTCATTCTCCTTTCCGGCTTCCCCCGCGTGTCTTCAACCATTCGATCAGTTCTCTAGTAAAAAAGTAAAATAAAATAAAAACGTGTCCCTTTTTGCTAACATCGTACCGTAATTTCTTACGTTCGTACGTAAAGATGGAGTTTGGTCGAGGGGAAAACAAAATCGACGTCTAATAACATGACGGTGCCTACGGGCTTTGCCTCTCGCTTATCAGTAGTAGGAAGGGCTAAAGGCCAGCCACTCTCTTCTGCGGAGGGCGGTGTTGTTTGTTTACTGTGATTGCATCCGCCGGATATGACGTTTTCTAAACCACCGTGCCAGGCAGAAAGCGAGCACAACAAAAGCGAGAGCGAGCGGGCCAAACTGTACTGGAAGCGAAAGGGCACACATTTCCCTCGGATCTTTAAATAGAAAACGAAACAGAAGCAGAAAAAACACATAAAGTCCACTTAAGCATAAGTTTAACGTGCATCCCCGGTACGTGTGAGGCAACGAATAAGACAAATAATATTAGCACAATCGCGTCACGATAAGATTTATGGAGCGATTTTCCCAGCTTTGACCGTAAGGACCGAACGGGAGAAGAGTGAGCAAAAAATTGAATGGTAAATACAATCTGGCAGCTTATTGGAATGAAATTTTCCAGCAGCCGCCCCTGCGGAGTTGCGGAAGGAAACCGACCAAAATCGAAGGATGATGGTAATCAAATTTCGTTTTCATTTTTACTACCATCTCCATCTCCCCAGCTCGCCCGCTGCCTGCTCCGGCGGATCTCGAACCGGCCCCGCCTGTGGGATAGTTTCCTTCGCTTGGATACCGTTTGGGAAGGAATTGGTTACCCGTCGCGTTCGTTATGCCTTCCAAATCGATAGCCGAGTTCGATGCTGCGGCACTGCCCGCAAAGAACAAAGCGAGGAGAAAGCAGCAAATAGGGAGAGAAATGAATGCGTCTCTTCCCTTGAAAAAAAAAACTCCGATCCGACATAAACTGTTCACGAACAAACTGAAAAAACGAAGCCGAAACGAGCAATAGAAAAGTAAAGATCTTCCATACCGGTTTTGTTCCATCTTCATGGTCGGAAAGGTGGACCACCGCCGCGTCTCGAGCCACCGGGATGTGATGGGATGCGCGCGCAGTGCCGGCAGATGAAAATCAAATTAATTCTAAACTTTTCTGATCTGCCCGCCCTGCGGCCTTTCACCGGAGCCGCACAGTATCGAACCATAATCAATGATCGCTCCGGCTCCGCGGTCGTTCTGCTCCACCGGACTACTGCATGGCATCCAAAAAGCAAAAAAAAAAAAAGCAACGAAACCACGACCCTGCCCCGAGATGACGCTGGAAAATACTAATGCCAGTAATCGAACGACGCGCGCGCGGAAAAAGGCCGGCTGAGCAGCAAAAATATACATTTTAAATTGCTGAGAAACTCGCACAAAAGCAGCCATTTCATTTCTGCCACGCTAAATCAAATTAGCCCCCGGGTCCGTGTGTGTAAAGATGCAAACGAAAGACTGCGAGGCGCGCGTGGGAATTCCAAGGGCACAAATATGATGGATTCCTCTGTTGTTCTTTTCCATTTCCGCCGCCGCCGTCGCTTCCAAACACTTATCCCGGTGCGTCACCCGCAAATAATCCGCCAAATCCTGTTGTACTGTGTGTTTTTCTTTATGCAAAGCATTCCCGCAATTTGTTGCCATTTTTTTTGTGTTCGTTGCTCCTGCTGCTGCTACTGCGGTTTGCTTTCATCTCCATCGGGCGCCGAATTTCGCCTAGCAAAAAAAACCATCCCAAATCCGGTTCGAAGGACCGACCGAATGTGCACACAAACGGTACTACAACAGAACACAAATTGAACGTCACTCGATTCATTAATCATTATTATGTCATTTTTGGGATTTCATTTCCATTCCCAGGCCGTCTGAAAACAGTACAGTTCCGGGTTCGGGACCCGGAAAGTGATTGAGAGAACGTATAGAAACAAAAAAAGAATAAAATAAACGCACAAAATTAATTTACGTTTAGCGGCAGAGAGAGAAAGAGAGAGAGAGAGAGATAGAGAGAGAGAGAAAGAGAGAGAGAGAGACACGTTTTACGGTAGAGACTCATTCGGGTGAAAGAGTTCGAGATTAATAATATCAATTTTTGGCCAATTAATTTCAAAGCTGAGCTGTCAGTGGCAGCAATTCCCAAAATGTTAAGTTATTTTTTATTTGTTTTATGTTGTACGATAAAAGAGGAAGTAGAAAGCATAGATTCAGGTAAAAAAGCTTGCAAAAAATAATAAAATGATGGAAAAAACCACCGTGATATAAAAAAGAAACAAATCTTCGAAAATACATTTGAACATTTCTTTTGAATAAACATAAATTGCCACGAATTTTTACCAAGCGCCACATTTGAAGTCCCCTGATATACTGAAAGACGCTTCTTCCATTTGGCAAAGTATAACAATATTTTCATCCGAACTGGGAGCGACTGAAAAGGTCCAGTGGCAAAATTTGATGAACTGTGTCAAAATCTCGTGAATTTGGATAATCAACCATGTAGACAAAATGTATCGGTGGCAGCAATAAAACAAAGCTGTTTAGAATACTTTTTTGTTGCGCATATACACACGCTACCGAATGTTTCAACGCATGCAATCATTCGCCAGGAAAAAATGCAAATAGAACGCCCGAAAAAATCCGGTTCGAAGGGCCAAATGTTTGTTCAGCTAGAAATTTATAGCTTCCACATCAGACCACTTTACAGCCTTCCTTCTCAAAAACAAAACAAAAAACGCTTAAAGACATAAAATACACGGCCGGGATTACAAGTTCTAAAAACTCGCAATACAAACAACCGGGGAGACCCGGCTACACCCAACACCACCGACAGGCTTTATCATTGCCGGGCCGGAAGAAACCCTCGGGCAATTCCGCCGTTCCGCTGAAGCAGCGGGCAACCCCGAGACACCAGAAACAGAGAACTCCGCCAGCTGTCCGTTTCCCGATGGTTGCCATTTGTCGGTCAACCCTTTTTTTTCCCCCCCCATCGAGTCCAAAAACGGTGAACAGACGCTCGGACGCGCGAAAAGATATCCAAAAACAAGCGGGTCTCGTTGTACACCCCCTTTTAGCTTGGAACACAAAATTGCAATAAAACTGCGGCGGCGCAACACACATGTGGGACAGACACACATCCTGCAGCCGTCTCGCGTGATGTGTGTGTGTGTGTGTGTGCATATTTGGCAGTAGCAGGCACACAGAGGATGACGCGCACACGTTGCTTGCTGCAACAAGCGAGCGCGCGGTCTGCAGAATTGTAATTAGCTCGATCGTTTGCATTTTATTTCACGTTGGCAAAATTAGCAAACAACGCGGGGCTGTGATCGTTGATCGTATCTACCAGCACCATCGGTGCACATACACACACACACGCCGATGACGAATGATGGTGCAGCAGTTTTTGCAGCATCGAATGCATTTTTGATATTTTGCCGTCACTAGGGTGTTTTTTGTTCGTTCTCTCGCGCGTTGCTTTTTAGTGAAAAGTGTCGCTTCCGATTGTAATTAAAGACGATGACCAATCTGTGTATTATGCCAATGCCCTCTGTCTCTCTCTCTCTCTCTCTCTCTCTCTCTCTCTCTCTCTCTCTCTCTCTCTCTCTTCGCCGCGCGAAGATATGCTAACTAGAACAGCAAACACTGCGATGAGTAATCGAGTGGGGGGTTTGAAGGTAAAATAAAAGACAGAAAAAATGTGCGCTTACGACAAAATAAAAACCACCCTCTCGCGCGAAAGGCGTATGCACCACCCGCCCCGCTTTTCCAACCCTTTTTTTGTACCACACAGTGGTCAACAACAACAAGTGTGATCGCGCAAACGTGACGCGCGAAAACACACGCCGCGAGTTTGACGGGGGCGAACTTTTATTGAGTTTTTTTTTCTTGTTTTAATTTCCTGGCAAACCCTTCCGTTGAGGTGTTTAAAAGTGATATCTTTCGGCGAAGATCGCACGCACCGTCATGCATGTGTGAAATGCAACACCACCTTGACGCCGCCGGATCCCGATGGCAAGCTGGTGTTGGGAGCGGGTTTTGATAGAATTTTGCGGTTACGATCGAAAAAACGGAAAAAACAGCCGGGGCAACAACCTTCTAGATGAAGTTTATCGTCCTCCGGTCATGCTCACCTGCCACGAATGGAATTATTATTTCGGGTTTCGTTATGTTTGCAGGTGAAATACTCTTCCAACTGTCACTAAACATCTCGCCGGAAGCGGACGGGTTTGGGCCATTTTTGTTGCCATTCGGGTTCGTCGTCTAATTTGGCCAGCTGCGTCTTTATCGGTTAAATTTTAAATTCACCGTATGCTAATCGGACAACAAAACAAAGGGACGTGGCTCTATCAAACGCATAATTAAGAACTGGCGTTCTGAAGGCCGGTGGCAAACAAAGAATCGTATAATGTTCGCAAAGATTAAGATCAATTTTTTATTAGGATTAGAATCAAAAGTAAAACAGAAACACGAACGGTAAAAAAAAAAGATATAAAAAAAGATATAAAAAAATGCTAAAACCAAATCGTTTTCTTCATAAAAACACGAAAATAGGACAGCAAACGTCATCCGATTGACCATTATAGTAGCTGTCATAATTTAAGGATTATTTTTTACATTTTTATGTTTTTTTTAAGTGACATTATATTTACTATTTTCCTTTTCGTTTATGTTTAAGTTTCCCTTTGTTTTTTGAATAACACATATTTTTCGATTAAATCGATTAAATAAACAGACTTGATTCAGTGTCATAGAAACCGTAAGCCTATAGAAATGAACATATTTAACTACAAATTTGTTTTGAGATTTAAAACACATAAATGGAATATCAAAAAATTAAAACCATATTTCAACATCATAATTTTGCTGAAATAACAATAGCGATAATGCTGAATTAACGAGTAGAAACAGCACTAAAACACCTAAGAAGAATCTAATCACGTTAAAGTCAAATAAAACAATGCAAATTTTACTCAAAACAACATTTTTCAGTGACACAAAATGGATCCAAACAAAGGATGTTGTTTTAGTTGAAATTTTGAAAACTATAGTACAGTAACCTCTTTAATTATTTTGCTGTTTTGATTGCAAATGGAAAGGAAAATAAACCATTTTCCTTTAGGCAATTATTGCAGGCAAGGCTGTTTTTTAATCAAATAAGAAAACAACTTCATAAAAAGCGAGCAAACAAAAGTATGTCAATTGGAAGGCACTTTTTTCTTTGCGGATGGATGCAGCTTGAGCAGTCCCATCCAGCCTCTCACCCACGATCGCTTACAAACACTCACACACACACACAGCAGCAGCAAAGCGACCGAAGCGATTGAATGAAATAAATCGATTATGTTTGCTCTTTACAGTGTGCGGTGGTGGTACCGCTGCTCGCAAATGTTGGCGGCCTCGCACTCCCAAAACCAAAGAGATCGAACCATTGTGAAGAAGGGAGATGCCGGCGTCGTGCCAAGAGGAGATGAGTGCAAAGAGTGCCGAGTTGGCTTCGTGATGGCGCAAGGGCTCGAACTGATGGATGTGTAATTAATTGGAAACGCTTAGCCCGTTGGAGCCGCGGAGGGTGAGACGCGGCCGCCGCATTTGCGTGAATACGATTACGCCACCGCGCGCGGAGTTGCGGCAACCAGCAGGAGCGGAGTGAACTTTAGCTGCAGAGCTGCAGTGCAGCTGAAGAAGGTGTGAAGAGAGTGAGCCGCGGGCGAGCAACCGAACGAACGGTTTTCACACCACCATCACCTAGGCGCTGCTTGGCCCAGGGGTCAGGTCAAATATGATGAAAAACTGTACACTTTGAAGCGTCCACACACAGCGCTAGGATGGTTGCAGTTGGTCCATGCCGACGGCCTTTACTATTAATCTTGTATCGTTTAACCGCGCGCGGTTGAGACGAATTTGAAGCAATTTGAAAACACTTAGGAACGTGCGAACCGAAAGGTGATGTCCAGCCAATAATCGATTTCTCACTTGTTAACCTCTTGGCCGGTTGGCGGTGGCTTCCAGTTTCGCTGTACTGACGCACAGGTGTTGGACATTGCTGTTGGATCAAAAATGGATCAACGCTGTCACCACATTCTGTGAGCGATGGAGTTGAGCGCTGAATGGCAACTAGCAAGCATAAATTTGTCATTTGTGGGTTCGACCACCACGTGAATGAGGCTGCCAGACAGATTAGATGAGGCTCCCAACTGGGAACAATTGAAATAAATTTAAGGACGATTGTAAAATGCCCGGAATAGTACAAATAAAGGTACTTCATTTCAAATTCAGGAAATTCATTTAATAATTCAAATTCCTTCACTGAGAAAAATATGCTTAAAAATCCTAATCGTTCAATAATATACTATTTGCAGTTGAAAAACGCAAATATTATAATTGTCTCATTTACATACACATATCTACTAATTTCTTATAGTTTACTTATAAGCGAACTTAACTTATTTCTTTTATTCGAATAACAGCGAAAATAGCCTCGACGACTAAATAAAAAATGGTTGATTTTGATCATAACGACTTGAGCAAGTTTTACGGAATAAATCTGAAGCGGTACCAAACGAAAAAAACTTAAAGTTAACCCGAAATTTTCCTTCTTGATTATCATACACAGTACCTCAATCTCAAAATGGGACACACTGAAATCACACCGATTTATCGGTTCCGAAAGCTCGTATACAGTTTTTGCTTACATCCACAATTTCTCGATAACTACTATATAATTGAATACATTACTTAAATAAATTACTTGAGCAGGATTGTTTCATGAAAAGAATGCAGTTTCATGTGTTCCAGTTCGGGTTTTGGTGTAAAAATAGAGACTTAATCGCTTTTTCGGATACTCGGAAAAGGCGTGTTAATTAAAAATTCTGTTATAATTATTAGGACAATGGAGGAGCCGCTATAATGACGAGCTCGATGAACTGTACGATGTCCTCAGTATTGTGCAGCGCATTAGACTCGCCAGACTCCGGTGGGCTGGTCACGTCAGTAGAATGATACCGGACGACCCAGCCCGTAAAGTCCTTTTAGGCCGTCCACATGGACAGAGGAGGCGTGGTAGGCCCAGACTGAGATGGATAGATGGCGTTGATTCTTCCGCCAGAACGGCCGGGATAAATGATTGGCTGACGACGGCGCGCGACCGTGAGCGGTTCCGGAGTTTGTTGCAGCAGGCCAAGACCGCGAAGCGGTTGTAGCGCCTGATAAGTAAGTAAGTAAGTAATAATTATTTTTCATATGCTAAATGATGCCCCATCAATATGTATAAAAAATTGTCCAAAAAAGTAAGCAAAAACTACATACAAGCCTTCAAAAACGATAAAGCTGTGTGATCTCCCATTTTGAGAATATGGTAATGTATATGTTTTCAAAAATTTATTTAACGACTTTACGATCGTTAAAGTATAGTTTTTAATGTTCTTCTACTCAATCCAAATTTGCGCATTTGGATGCTTCGAAATTTTTGAAAATAAATTGAAATTTCATTTGAAATTTTCACACTATCTCTTCACATCAATCGAAAACTGGAATGCCGGCAAGCAAAAAAATGTGTCCCACGTCAACATTCCGAGAGCGACGGGTTTTGCATTCATATAGCAACGGACAATTCCACATGCTAGCAGCATATTTCATTTCAAAAACCGTCCCATTCGAACTCCGTCTGGGCCAAACACCTTCGTTGAAAGTTTTATCAATCTTATCGAGAGCAGCGCGTGGGCGACGTCTTCTTGCTAAAATCTGGCATGTCGCAGCTCTGCTGAAATGCCCACGTCAACTAGGACCGGGACGATTGCACACAATTCTATTTCAGTGCTGTTGATAATGGGATGGCAATCCCTTCCAATAGACCGTGAACCTCCCACGAAAAAGATGTGGGCCTCTCACCTCAACAATCGTCACAAATTGAATGAAGCAACAAACAAACAAAAAAAAGGACAAGCATAAAAAGAAACGATCAACCTGCGCACGATTACGCCCGCAGCAGCCGCAAGGGCCGGTCAGATGCAAGTACACCCGCGTATGGTTTCGTCCGTTTTCTATTCATTTCCTTTCTAGCATGTTGTGCAGAAACCGAAACATAAACCAATAAACGCCCCAGCGAGTCTCAGGAGGAGCGCGCCGGCCTCGTTTGATTATTTGAAGAATGTTTCTATGTGGCATCACTTTTTTCCCTTGCGTGCCTCAAACTTTTTGATTGAAACTGACAGCTCAAAATTAGCACCGTTGATGAATGGCGGAAACGAGCCTTCGAACGGTGGAGCATCGTTCTGGCGGCCACGGTACTATCAGCATCCGGTGTTCGCGGGCTGTCGGACGGGAGGAGTCTTAAGGCTGGGTGGCGTTACCAGTACCTCTCATAGCTCCCCCCCCCCCCCCCCCCACACCCCACCCAATCCCCCCGTCACGGCAATCCTACAAAAGTATGAGGCAAATTCGGGGAACATCAAACGTTCGCTTCCTTCCTTCCTTCCTTCCTCCATCCGGTGCCTTGTGAGTGGAAGCGAAACCCATGGCGGTATGCTAAAACATTAATGGAACCGGCTACGAACGGTTTCGAAGAAACGATCTTTGCATTCGACCGTTGAAAGCAATAGCGCAAAGGAGACTGCGCCCGGGCGAGTGGAGCTGGAATTGAAGCGCTTCCAATGTGCTGCGGGTTTTGGCCGAAAATGAGGATGGAAACGTTGGAATGAGTTGGCTAAAATGATTCTCACTGCACCGCGGTGACACCGTGGCCGTGAGAAGTGCCCCATGAGAATTCCGCACCCGCAGAATGTTGAAACGGCGATACGGGCTGTGCGGTGCGGGTGTTTAACCAAGCCGTGTTAATTGCAGAAAATTGTTCGAAAGATTTGCTAAATTTTAATCGCTTCACTGGAAAGTGATTGCAAGAATGCTGAATGTCCATTAGAGGAGGCATTATTTCAGTGGAATAATCTTCTAAAACGTGGTACATGACGCGGGTTTTTTTTTTTGCGATTGGATCAGTGCAACGTAATCTTTATATGGAATGAAAGAATGAATGTTTAATGGATTCCGTTTTGTGATATTTTTCTGAGAAATATTCAGAACAGCATGCATTTCGACAGAACAATATGTTTTTCTCAATACAACAATATTGTCTTCTGACAAGGAAATTCAAGCGTCAAGCGTTCAAGCTGAAAGGACAAAGCTCAGAAGAATTGTTAGTCCCGTATGTTTAAAAGGGCAATAGAGATATCGGTACAATGACGAGCTTTATGAGCTGTCCGATGACCTTATTACATATTTTGCAGTGCATTAGACTCGCCAGACTGCGGTGGGTTAGTGTTCTCAGTAGAAAGACACCGGACTATGCGGCCGGTAAAGTCCTTTTAGACCGTCCTCAAATTCAGAGGAGAAAAGATAAGTTCCGACTGACCATATATTTTCCCAGTGTGCAATCATGCATATGCCAGAATTAGGTAACTGAAGCTTGTACGAAAGCTGGCATAATTTAGCAGATATACGTTTTTGTTGACGATATTACTGAGAGTTCAATTAGAAAATGCATATTAACATTCAGGTCGATCGATAGCGAATCTTCCCATGTGGAAACCTACCTGTTCCCGAAGCGTGTCTTCCAGAACTCGGCCGCGTCCGCCTTCGTGATGCGGAATTGGTCGCCGGCGAACAGTCCGTTCGGAAAGATCGCCTTCAGCTCGGACAGCATGTGCGAGAAGACCAGACTGAGCTTGGTCAGGTTGCGCCGGTAGTGCGAGTTTTCGTCGAACATCTTCTCCTTGCCCTCCTTGAACAGCTTGATCGCTTGCTTGCACTTGCGCATCAGGTTGTTGATGAAGATGTTGTAGTGCTCGTTCGAGTGCAGCAGATGCATCTGGTCCTCGTACTTCGAGTAGATCAGGTGGAGCCGCTGGTACGTGTCGGGCAGGATGTCCAGTATGAACGGCGGGCTGTTCTTTAGGTTCATCTTCGACTGCTGGCACAGCTTCACCACCTTGTCCATCAGCTTCCACGTCTTCTCGAGCGTCTTCTTGTCGGTGAGGAACTTCTGCTGCGCGCACGCATCGCTGATCTTGCCCTGAATCTTCGAGAAGAAGGATATGTTGGCGCGGGGCTGTGGCCGCGCCCGGTTCGTCGCCGCCATCGTTTCCGTGCGGGTTCGTGCGCTACAGCAACAGCAACACCACCACCACTGCGGCCACCGCCGATCCACCGCGCCTGCACCGGAAAAGTGTGTTTCTGTGGTGGAAAGTGAGAACGCGGCGGAAGACGTGGTTGGTGTGGGGCGAGCAGTTTCTTCTCGATCAGCTCCTTCCTTCCTTAGATGTGGCGCACGTTCTTGATCGTGAAAATCTCGATTTGCAGCCTTTTCCTTTGGAGGTTTCTGCGACACTGTTTGCTACGATTTCTTTCACTTTTAATTCGCGGCGCCTACTGCTCGGCTAGGGCCGGACCTTTCTGCCGCACGTCGGCAAAATAAAAATAAAATGATCGCCACCACCACATCGCCCTTGCAGGAAAATTCTCACCACCGAACACTCGTGAATTCAAATAAAAAAACATACACACAGGCACACAAATGCGAAACGATTTTCCAGCGATTTTTTCGCGGCTTGCCAAGATAGAACACAATTTTCTCACATTAATTTTTTCCCCTTTTTTCGCACACTGATTTTTGTATTCACTGCCTCCGCTAACACGACACCTTACGTGGTGACACAGGATTTTTCCGCCCGTTGTGGTAACAAAAAAAAACACTTATTTCCTGCTGGCTCGGTGTGGCCTTTCTCGACGTCGAGTGTGCCCTTTTTCTTCTCACAAGAAGACACCGGTTTTGGACAACAGGGCAGGCTTTGCAGCAGCCACCACAAACACGCACACTACTTCACTCATACACACACGCATGTAAACATACACCACACACACAACCTCGAAAGACCTTTCTTCTTTGATCTCACGCGGACACGACACACAACGCGACGTTTGCTCTGTGGCGGTTGCTTTCCTTTCCCGTTTCCCGGTTTGGGCTGCCCTTTTGGAGCCTCCTGCACACTTTCTTCTTCACTTCACCGTCGGTGGGGTGTTCCCTTCACTCCCCTTCCCCTCGCCGTGCGGCGCAGCTCACACACATTCACACCACCGGACGAGGCCGGAACAGGCTTTGCTGCTTTCTTTCTTGCCTTTCTGCTGCGCTTCGTTCGCCTCACTAACTTGTTTTTTGTTGGGTTAAATCTTTCTGGTTTTACAGCTTTTCGCTTCTTCTTAGCTCTCCCCGTGCTCAAGAAGAAGAAAATCAATGGGGAGGCTTCACCACAGCGGGACGGTGGGATGATTTTTCACCGTGATTCGCGAGCGATATGGCTGCTTCGTCATTGTTGCAGTTTTGGTTCACTTTATTTTGTAGTTGGAAACTGAAAAGAAATGACATAAAACATCAGTAACACAGTTTTATATATCAAAAATATGTAGCAACAATAATTTAGTTGTGTTGAACATTACTTGAAACACAAACAAATAATATTATATAAACCATTCGATCTTCTTTTTCAACAGTCATTTAAGGACAGTGACTTTACTTTTTATCGTAATAGAAACCTATTACAATGTTTGTTCCCCATAAGCACACACAAACATACACATAAAAAACCCAACAAATACACCTTTTCCACAGTCGCCAAGCCCTCTTTCGGCCACGACGGTGCATTTCCAGTGCAGGGCTAGTTTTTTACTTCTTATTTTTTATTTCTCTCCACCACCGTCTAGAGAAAAGGGATCGCCAAGCACAGCACACAGGAAGAAGGGATAGAGAAGTTTATAAACAAATCTTCAAGCCGCATGGCGGCGACGATGCAATACGGTGTTTGTGGTGGTGGTGGTGGTAGTGAACGCAAGGGACGCTGGCATGGAATGGTACGGACGGAAAGAAAACAACAATCCACACTTTTACCAGAAGACCGAGCAGTCCAGGTTTGCGTTTCCAAGGAGAAAATGTCCTACGGTGGAGACGACAAGAGGCAGGAAGAGGCAACAGAAAAAAAAATCTCACTCGAAGCTAGCAAACGCATACACACACAGGTCCACATTCACACCGGTTTGTGTTTCCAATGTGAGACGACAGGTCGCTCGGTCTCACGCGCTATCAGTGTGTGAGTGCGATGCGACTAGGCGAGAGCAAGTGCCCACGCGCATGTGTGTGTACGAGATAAAACAAAACGAGCACGCATATACATACACACATACAAATACGGGGCGAAAATTAAACCTCTTCGCATACGCTTGCCGTCACACACAGCAAACTTCCTGTATCGTAGTAGCATTCAAATGAACCCTCTCTCACTCCGTCGATTGGACAGCGAACAAAACTAACAAAATTCCTTTTCACTAGCGTGTAATAACCTTTTCACCTAGGGATGGAGAGTGGATCAACGCACGCTCACACATACGCTTGCAAATAAACGCACTAAACTCGCTCCATTTGAGGTCAATCCAGCTGATCCTCACTGCAAGATGTCGTTTGCCCTCTACCATCATCTCACGCGAATCTCACTGCCATTTCGGAAATGAGAAACGTGCACATGCCCCTTTTGCCAGCTCCCAGGGATTTTGCAACCGCGAATTGCATCGATCGCGGATTTCGATTCGGGCCGCAGCAGAGAAGCGCACTCTTCGCGTGAGTCTTCACCGTGTTGTTGTTCTTGCACGGGTTGTGTCACTGTGTGTGAGAAACACGACGCAGCCTCGCCGTGGTGAGAGAGCTTGCTCGCAAAGATAACTGTTGTTCTCGAGATGACAACTCGCTGCTCATCAGCAGCTTGGCTGGCTGGGAAGGGGCATTTCTTCGCTTGTCCTCTTTTTTTCATTCGGAAAATCGTGACACGCACGAATACGCGTAGTAGTTCCCGGGGAAATTCACAACACCCTGCGACAGAAGCACGCATTGGCACACTTTGAAGGACGTTCCCACGAAATTTTCAACGCGCTACTATCTACCCAAACAAATAGTCGTGTAGCCACCTTTCTGGTAGGCTGTTTCCGATTTGAATCACTCGACCCATACCTTTCTTCATCAAACACGATATATTTGTACTGGTTTCATACGTCTCGAGCGCAGTAAAGAGTAAATTTATCACGAAGTGTCTCCGCTACATTCACCGTGCGTGCGCTTCGGACGAATTTCAGAAAAAAAACTGACGAAAAAAA
>KB672602.1:4124186-4135747 GCA_000349145.1 Anopheles dirus | reverse complement strand
CTGTTCCGATATTTCTCCACGTTGACTGATTCCTCTTGAAAATGGTATCGACAAAAATGTGTTTTTTTTTCTGTAGAAGCATGTAGAATGTAGAAGGAGGGAATTGTTATAAACTTAAAATTTTAAAGAAATATTTCGGTAGTTATTCACACAATAAACATAAATTCCGTGTGATATAAGCTCATGATAACACGATCAAACAGGAATATGTTGTATACGCTGCAGATATGATTGCATAAAAAATAGAGACAAAAAACAGAGATTATAAAAATGAGTATAACAGTTCCCAAGTAGACTACATCCAGCCGGAAAGTTGTGTCAATACTGGAAAATATGTTTTTAACAAAAAATATGGAAAATATGTTTATAACACGTTTATGAAACATATTTCAAGCTCTTTGCATTCTATTGGGCTGGATCGCGAAATTTGCGCCATAAAGTATGCAAATTGCATTACGTCATTGAAGACGCTATTTTAAATTTGAGTGTTCAGTTGTTGTGCACTCTATCAAAACAAAAATTCCGTTGTTGTGCACTCTACAAAAAAACAATAAATTGTTGAATCAATCAAACACGACCAACTGTTTGAAACAAAATAAAATAAGTTGATCAAGGTAATATTGAGTACGTTGGACTACGTATCCTATTATTTTATTTCAACTTTTATAGCGAGGATTTTATGATTTCAATATTGACAAATATCAATATAATCAATAATAAAATATCAAATACATCGACGGTGTTTGTATGCATTTTAAATTGAAGAGACAAAATGTATACGGGCAATCAGATGTGATGGTGCCTGATTTAAATATAATAATTGTGACATAAACATATTTTTGGTGTGTATGAGAAAAAACAGAAACTCTGAAAAAATCATATCATACTGTATTACTGTTGGTCTTTTGCTGAGTGTATAGTTTGGAACATGTAATCAGCACAACTAGCTAAACACAAAGCTATGCAATACATACTACTAAAGATTGATTATCGCTTTATTTGTCATCAGCACCTGTAAGAGTGAAACCTTTATAACCTTTAGGCTTGCTTATATATTGATCTTCGCTGAAACCATGAAAATATGTTAACTAACTGATCATTTCCTGCCGTATCAAGCAGGACATCGAATAAAAGATGATTATCGTTGCATATTACTTTTCAGCTTTCTCTTCTCTTTATTGGCATAAAACAAAACATAGTTGTCGAAATGTTCATTCCTTACGCACCCCGAACGCACTCGGTTGCGTTTCCTTGTTTTGGATGCCTTGACTTGACGTTCGCGTCCACTCAACGGGAGCCTAGCAGTGCTCCTAGTTCCAGCTACTCTCGGTGCTCTGATATGTGGCTAGTATCTGCAGTTGGATTAATGGATATAGCGCCTACTGCGCTGGACGCATGAGAGAGATAGATAGAGAGAGTGGGATAGAGAGTCGCTATTAGGCTGCAAACTGCTTCTCTGTTGTAACTTCTGTTCACTTTCGAATAAATTATACAAACGAGTTCCACTTGTGGCATTAAATAAATCCTTCGTTTAAAATCACGTGACCACAATGGAGCAGAATCCATTTTAAGGTTCAAATTGTAGGCGAGTGGTTGTGCCATCGAGCCCAGCCCAATCTGGTTCTAGCGTACGGAGAGGGTTTATTTTGAATGAGTTACTTCCAAACGGAAGGTGATGTCAGTTCGTTTGCATCTCATGTGCTGAATGATTGTAAAATTCATCGAAAAAGCACTATAGAGTGCTGGAAGGCTTGTTGGCTGTTCGTCTTTTCTATAGAAGCATTGTGAGTTGGATTAGGCTACAACCACTGGACCTAAAGGTAGTGACACGTGAGCTCCTTCGTTTGCGTTTGCTTGCTCGTTCCGATTTAAGTTAACTTAACTACACATTACATACTACAAAGGGAAGTGGGATGTTGGGAGTGGGATTAGCAGGCCCGGGATAGATTTCTTTCATTACTCTAATTCTACGTAGTAGGGGGGGTTCGTATCCTTACAATCTAACGCTGTGTGAAGTAAAGAAGCAGCATGGTCGAGAGATACCTCTCACAAATAGTATGGACTCCGTCGATGATTGGCAGTGATACAGAGAGATAGAGTGAGAGAGTGTGGAAGAGGAAGAAGGGTACGGTGGTCGTCTGTGTTGGATCCGATCCTTAGTAGAGATAGTTGTGCGAGGGCTCTTCGGGTCGTCCACACGGTCCAACGTGCTTCTTCTGTACCATCGATCGCGACCGGCAGTTTTCGATGCTGAGGAAACATTCATTCGAGTACGTCTTGCCGTCGGTACCGCACACCGGCTCGAACTCCTGTGGACAGATCTTGGAGCAGCCCTTGAAGGTGAACGCGGCCAGGCAGCGCTTCATCGGCACCAGGAACATGTGGCGTCCGCAGTTCTCCCGCCGCATGTGGCACTCGTTCGGGTAGAGCTTGTTGTCCGAGCCGCACACGTAGTTGGTTGGCTGCTGTTCACAATTCGCCTCGCACAGGGCGGTGGTGGCACAGTTCTTCAGCGATACGGGCACTACCCGTAGGCCACACGTCTTCTGCTTCATTTCGCAGCGCGATTTGTACGTATTACCATCGGAGCCGCAGATTGGGCCGGTCTGTTCCTCGTCGTACGTGCAACTGCTGCAGTCAGTGACGTCCACCTTCGATTTAAGCTGCGTGCACGGTCCGATATGTGCCAGCTGAACACCACGTCTGTGAAGAGATCAGGAATGTTAATCATGAGATTACACATTGCATATGGGACTAAGTAGGAACTATTTATGGCTAAGTAGGTGTTTTGTAGTGCATATTGCAAACATTCCGGCGTAAATTCGCTTGAACTTTATTAACGCATTATTAATATCTTCTTTGTTTGGTTCAAACGGATTGCTTACTTCTCGAGAGTTCAAGCAGATTTGCGCCTGAATGTATGCAATGCATCTGTAAAATAACTTTGCTTGCCATTTGATTTATTATTTCCCAGTTTCAAACATCGCATGTATTTGATAACTTACAGGCAAGTTGCTCGTGCCAGTTCGCACTCGTTGTTGTACGTCTTGGAATCGGTTCCACACAGCATGTCCTTCTGGTCGCCGAAGAAAGAGGCTCCGTTCTTTGAGTGCTGCTTGCAGGCGGGCAGAGACTTGCAGCGGTTCATCTTCTGCTTGCAACGGTCGATTGACAGTGCCTGGATCTTCTTCTTTTGGCTGAAAAGAGTAAAGATGATATCAGCATCTCACAAGTTGTTATCATAAAAAGTTATCAGCTGAAGTATGGTTAGTAACCAGGCATCCTCCAGTACCGTCAACTTACCCGCAGTTCAGCATCTTCAGCTCGCACATGGAGGTGTAGATGTTGCCGTCGCTACCACAGATCATCTGCTGCGCATCCTTCGGACACTCGGTCGGGCAGTCCTCGATCTTGTTGCTGGCACTGTGCGAACTGCCGCCGGCACGTTCCTGCGACATGCAGTACGAGATGGGAACCTCGAACACGTGCTTGCCGCAGTTGGACGCACGCATCTTACAAGCGCTGGCATACAGACGACCATCGGACCCACAGGTGGGGCGGGCCACACGCCAACATGACTCACGGCAGTTACGGGTGCTCTGGCAGTGCTTACGGCTCGTTCGTACCTGGAAGCATGGTGAAAATTGTGTTCGTAAGTGTTCGTATGAGAAGAGCGGCAAAGAGTCGTCGTGTACTTACCACACCCTGACCGCAGGTGATCAGCTTCATCTGGCAGGTGGAGTTGTACACGTTACCGTCCGACGCACAAACCGGGCCATCTTGTGGGGCGCTGTAGTGACGAATTCGAATAAAAAATGGGTAAGCTATTAAAAAAGGATTTTAAAGTTTTTTTTATTGATAAGATTAAACGAAAAATGATGCAGATTTAAACAAACGTGATCTGCGTATAGAATAACTTATCAATTCAGCTCAACGACTGCCTGCGTTTTGATTTTATATCTTGAATGACGCCGACCTTACGGTGGTACATGAAATTTAAGCTCAAAATTTTAGATGGGAAACGGGGAGAGATTTGCACGTTAGGTGTTAGAAGTTGTGCTTCGTAAATTTACTAACCGTACTATCCAAAATTTAAAAAATCTTAAATAAAAGTTGTCTGATTTGACTGTTTGTGTTAAGCGTTGGTAAAGGTTTAAGTAATAAGAACAAGTAATAAGTTACCCAAAGTATGCAATCTGCAGAGCAAACACTTTATGTCGTTCATGACGATACAATAAGTTTGATGTATGTCTAACTATCATGGCTATTAAATAGACAGTATTAAAAACATATATTCACTTGTTATGTTGAAACATTGGTTGATTGATTTTCACCGCATTGGTTTGGGCTGCCTCTTTCCAGTAATATGTTTATAGAAGTTCCAAGATAAAAAAACATATGAAAATATAAATAACATTCTCATAAACGAAAACATTCGTTGCAAAAGCTCTGATATCATAAATTTATGGAAAAAGCTCAACCGATTGCATAACTTTAGGCGCAAATGGTATCGTGATCAAAACGAATTCATTCTTCATATATGCACGAATGTCTTTTCTATTTGGTAATGTTTAGAGTAAATAGAGACTAATTGAAAATGACTACAAATTTGCTACTCACCTGTTACAGTCAACCGGGCACGACTCGCGGATAACGCTGCCATTCGCACACGGGCCGACGTGGGCGAGCGAAACGGCCGCCGTGCCGACGCGACAGGCTTGCACCCGCAGCATGCACCGATTCAGATAGGTCCGCCCGTCCGTGCCGCACACGAGATCCTTCTCCGTCGGGCAGCGATGATTGCACGGCGAACCCTTCGAACGCTCGCAGCCGACCTTGTCCTCGGTGACCGCGTTCGGTGCCGCCTTCGTACACGTTTTCTTCTTCATCTCACACTGGTTGGCGTAGATCAGGCCGTCGCTACCGCACACGGGCTCCTGTGGCGAGCTCTGCACCGGGCAGGACCGGGGACAGTGGGTCGACACGGCCTTGCTCTGCCGGCTGGAGGATCCATCCGCACCGACGGTGTCTGTGTCGATCAGCGAGGGGACGGACTCTGTAACGACGGAACAGTCGATAGAAAGTCGTTATTTGAATGGCGTCGATCGGTGAAGTTTTTCTTTCCGCGACAATCGTTCGGTTCGGCGGACCATTCTGCTGCCAGTCAGCGTTCCACATTCCGCGCGGCCACCGAGGCACATAACGCGGCGCAGATTGCACATTAAAACAGATTACGGTGCAGATTTGCATATCCGAAAAGATATTTGCCTTCGTCGGAGGTGTCGCTTGTCAGGTGTCGGATGGGGCATCAGACCGCGTGCAAGAATGTAGCGACGAGATTGAAGGTGCCAGGTGGTTTGGGTGAAGAGAGGACAACTTTGTGAAATCGATACAACACTGCCTTGCCAGATGATGTTGCGAGATTGGATGGGCAAAGAATATGTGAAATGAATCCGTGCCCATGGACGATCAGCTCGATACTCGATATAGCTGGTTCTGTTCCATTCGATCGCATTTATTGACCTGGATGTGTGATCTCAAAGTATCGATGATCGTACCTCTTTTGATCACAATCAGCGCGTCATAACTCTCAGGATTACGAAATATGACATCAAGTATCAGGGGCAGAATGGCGCTGAGGGTTGGCTCATTTGCATACGAATATGATTATTGTGGGAAACAGTGGTTTTCAAGGTGACTTTGATCCTTCGGAAGAGTTAAGCAATCAATAGTTAATTCCATGTTTTATAATAGTTACGAATTAGGGATAGCAAATTATGTAGGTCAGTAACTCAAAAGTCATTCGAGTCGGGAGTTTGTTTTAACGATTTTGCTGAAAATTTCAATCGAAAGGAAGAAGAAAATCCGTAGTTTGGAAAAATAATCAACCGGATGAATAATCTTCCAACGCTCGATATCTATTAGCGAGCTATTCTATAAAAATCGCATATAAAGTGTTAATAAAGCGATGGTGGCGTGTTTATGTATTGAATATTGAAAACTTTTGGTCAACAGCCCAAAAGTATGCACGCTTTCTCTAAAATAAAATACAATATTGTGCAGATTGTATAAGTTACGGCAAATTATGCAAATTCCCATAATTCATGCAATTCACGCAATGTTCAAGCATTAAGTATTTACAAACCAGGCAAGGTATCATTAGAAAAGAAATGTGAAATATTTGAAGATTTTGCTAATTTGCTAAATTGAAGATTTGCCTAAGGAATTACAGGTAACGTCTAAAATGAGCCTTAAATAGAATTCTGGAGAGCGAAATCAATAGAATAATTGTTGATGTTGTTGTTGACAGTTTGGTTTCCATCTGTTCATGTCAGAGGGCGCGGCTAACCTTTAAGTAAGCAGCAAAAAGCGATCGGCACGAGAATCGAAAGTGATCGAAGGGAATGACCGTAAGCCGTGATTTTTAATCAAAAACGCGGATAAAATAAGACGTGGTTTTTAGCGTCCCATAATAAAATAGTGATTTACTAAGAAAGTCTGTAAGTTCATCATGAACATTACCGCGTGACAGGAAGCTCTGTTGCTTGTCGTAACATTAATCTTGGGACGCTTCATACTTCAAAATCACTTCTAACTTGATCGAGAATCATGGCTATGTTGATTCGTGAATAGTCAATAGGCGCAATACAGTTTCGCGATGCAATAAAGGCCTCCTGAGAAAGGTTTCATAGATCTCTTTGACTTCCCTTGGAGCACCGTTGAGGACAGAGTTGCCTATTGTGTAGTATGCATACATCAATAAATCTTCATACTTTCAGATTCCCAATATGAGGGATTTCTTTGTCAGAACATTTTCAAGAATGTTGAATGTTGCAACACTACGAAACAGGAAGCTTCTGCCGTCAGTGGCTCAGCTCAGTACGCAATCTACAGTAAGCTCTGTGAATCTTCTCTCAAGAATACAAGCCTTCAGCCACGGAATGGCTCTCCAGCTGCAGCTTAACCTATTTCCATATGCAAATCGTGTGTGGGCCTCTTGGCAATACAGTAGCACCTCGTGGCGGCACTTCTCGCGCTTCTTCCGGCCACTGAGAAATTGTGATTCCCCTATTACCTGGGTCGGTTCGGTTCCGGTGGCTCAAATTACCCGCCGCCCAGGTAATGATTTAATTGACGCAACAGGCACCGGTCGGGGAGGAACTGTTCCACGCAGTCATTTATTCGATTGTTTTCGTTCCACTTCGACGCGGCGATGAACGATCGGTGCGAGGATCTCATCCGTTTCGTCGCGTGCGCCCGGTCCAACGTAACGAACGCGCACATTCCAAGAAATCAGTTCTCAAATATGCAGATTAGTGTCCACGGCGGAGGTGTGTACAGGGAGGGGAGCGGGATGTAATGAGACTGCGTAGATGCGGCTCAGAACGGCACGCAGTCGAAGCGTTCCGGTCCTCCGGGAACGGAGCGACTCGTGCCCTCGTGACATGCAATGGTACGCCCACCTTCGGCTCGGGAAGGTGGGTGGAAACGGGAGGGCTGCAATGCAGTGTGAACATTGCACAGGCCCATTGTACCAGTGATCCCATTCGCCGAGGCGTCGATTGCGATCGCGTGCGAAACGCGATCATTATTGTTCGCGCGCGTCCCAACAGCGCCAACGCCCGACTTCGACGTTTGCCCGCGGATTGATTGTGGAACCGGCGAGTTCCACAGTTCTCTTCCGAAACGATACTTATAAATCAGTCCCTTGCGGCGGCACCGCCGTGCACCCAGGTGGCCCAGGTGGGAGTTACCGGGAAAACCGCAAAATTGCACTCCCTTCGGGAGGAGACGGCAAACGGGAAGTCATCTGCGCGAGGGAAGACAAAGCCTTCTTCGACAAGGGCGTTGGGTGTTGTGTGTGTTTGTGTGTAGCGCCTCCAATCAGCCCAGCGCGCCTAGGAGAGCCAGCCAATCTAGCAGAGCCCCGGCCGCGAGGTTGACCCATTTCTGTGACGGTGTACACCGACGCGCGAACGATCCAATTGCCTGAACGATTGCGCGAAAGCTGCGCAGGAAATGTGGAGCGGCGCCGCTTCGGGTGGGGTCCGCGAAAAGGGCACACATCATTTATTGTTATTATTAGCCCGCGCTGCACTCGCCTGTCGACGATGCAACGGCGGGGTGGAGCCGTGGAATGTGATAGGTATTAAACATACCTATATTTTAACTGCCGTGCCGTGTGGGTCCACGGCTTTACGTTTGCAGCGCCGCAGCCTATAGGCCGAGTATGTGCTCCAGTTTCGGAACAGAACACAGAAGGTGGTGGTGGTGGTGGTGGTGGTGGTGGCGATGGTGGTTTTCTTGGAAGAAGAGCCCAGCATCTTTCTTTGTTCCGGGAGTTCAGATCCTGCTCCAGAGTAGGACGGGGTTTTTTAGGGGCTAATTCACCAGCAACTCTCGGACGGTATTGTGCATTATTTCAATTACTTCGTGAGGGAAAAGGCAATGATAAGTTCATGTGTTGAACAACAATGAATGCCCTCCAATGCTTAATAAATTTTAAGTGTACATGCCACATGGAAGTGGTTCGGCCTGATCACGCTGTAAGTTCAAAGTGAGCAGCGTCTCCCAGAAGCGGGATCAAATATCAACTGTACTTCGAAAGAAATGCGGCTTCAAACGCAGATATATCTGAGTCATGGATATCCGGTTGCTTTGAATAGAGCAGGTTTGAAGCTATCAAGAAGTTTATTTTATGCATTTGTCGATCGTATTTTTGGGTGACTTCAGTTATTGGACATAGTTTTCGAGATCTTATTCCAAGATTTGATACTGGGCTTTGAAGAATAGGATTTTCAGATTCTCAATGCCCATGCTTACTATGTAAATTGGTATACATAAATTGTTAACGCATATACATTAAATACACTAATATCCATTACAAGATAGTTGAAGCTATACTTCAGAGAATCTTTACACACATACACACAAAGAGTTAATAGTCGAAAGCAGTTCCAGAAATTGGGGAACCGTCCTCTTCGGCGAAGCATACATTAATGAGTTGAAGAATGGACCGTTCCAGGGTGTATAAATTAAGTCCACCAAGCTGCAACAAATAGTTCGATCTGCATGCCGGACTACGCTCATTAGCATACAACATTGTCGTTTCGCTACCTTTCAGCGACAGCGGGAAAAGAGACTGACCCGTGGCATCCCCTCGTGAACGTATCCATTCACCCTACAGCCCTCCGAGAGAGCTGTGTCACGCGGCACACGACAGAAGATGTTCAGCCCAACATGTCAAATGGGTAGACTAAACTGGGATGAAAAGCGATCGCAAATGCTTGCAAAAATAGAAAGATCTGCCCGTCGATGCGACCGAGCGTGACTTTCGATTGGGACGCCGTCCTGCGGAGCCGGGATTTTTCCGGTTGTATTATGCGTTGGTCTGGTTTTTTTTACTTCTGCTACAATTTGCCAGAAGCCTGAAGTTCCGAACGAAACTGCGGCTCCGAGGATGGACTGACAAATGACTATGGGCACGTGTGCCACTGTGCGTAAGGCGAGGCGAGAGTGGCCCGGGGGAGGGGAAAACATTAACACGGGCCAGCGGCGAAGGTTGATCGCATGCAAATCACATCCCGCAGCGGACGTTCCGATCGTGACTAACATCGAGAAAGCATTCCGTTCGGGTTTCTGCGTGAAAGGAGCGGCAGCTTCTAAGTCTTGCTTGTGGGACTTAGGAAGCGCTGCAAAAATAAGCAAACGGCTGTAAGTGCGGTTTCGCCTCGTACCTGTTGAGGTTTGGACTGAATGATTTACGGACGAACGTTTCAAACCGGCTCTGACGCACGTGCTCCGGTTGCCTAAAGAGCTTTTGACACCTAACCTCAACGGTGAGCACTGTTGCGGTGCTTACTTTGGGTTTTGTGGTCAGCTGCTTTTTTAATAATCCACCAGGGGGCGTTACCGTATGTACGCTGGAGGAGTAGTGCTAAACGAGCCCATCTGGCTACAGTGGCTACCAAAAAGTGAATGCTGGAATCTCAAGATCAAGATCGCATTGATATAGACAAAAAGGGTTTAAGATAGTCTATTTTAGCCATTCTACCACAACTCTCATACTAGAGTTGTACTACCTGTCATCATCAGTCATTAGATAAAACAAGAAAAAAAGCTTAAAAATAGTGTCTCTTTCTTATATACACGATAGAACATAATCTAATATTGATTATCAGAGTTATTAACTAAAATCATAAGATATCTTGGATGGATCTTTAAAAATACTCGTGCTATAAATAATAGACTAAGGTGTCCTAAAGTTTTTTTTTTGTTATTCTAGCACCAGGCTAAAAAAATAATATAATAATGGGAAAATTTCATCTTCTGTGTTGGCCACTTTTGATGCGCAGAGAGATGACGAGTTCCGGCAGAGCCGCTTCCCTGGCGGATGCATAAATCAAGTGCGATTTTTGCTGACCCTCCCACCGGGGTCTTCCACTTATAGAGGTTTGTGCGTTTTTTCCCCCCCCTCTCTCTCTCTCTCTCTCTCTCTCTCTCTCTCTCTCTCTCTCTCGAGGAGGCGCAAACGCTCGGGAAGAGAAAGTGAAGCGCGATGCGACTTCGTCACGAGATTTGGATGCTTTGGCGGTATCTGCCCCGTCGTAAGTAACCCACGGTAGAAGCGGCTTCCAGGGCTCATTTCCTTCGGACCCCGGCAGGTCAGATGGCAAGTGGCCGGTAGCTTAGCCCGCGCGGTGGGGCTGTAGGAACTGCGTATCTAACGGCGTATCCCCCGCTGTATAATGGGATGCTCGTTGATTCGTTGGCCGACACGGTGCAGGCGGACGGGGTGGAAACAAAAAAGCACAACAACTGCGCAAAACTGCACACAGATTAATGACCCCGTAGAGGTTGAGCCGGGCCTGGGCTGTGCGTTGAGTGAAGCTGGAAAGCTTCATTTCCCGCAGATTTTCGGAGCAATTTCGGAGGCCTGGGAGGAAGGAAGCACGTGAGATGAGATTTTTTGGCCGCTCGCCTATAACGTTCAGGCGAATGTCGTACTCTCTTGCGTGCTGGCCCGCGATCGTGATCGCTTAGCGAACGATACCAGCCATGTGTTGGGGAGGTTGTCCTCCTTTCTTCGGTTGCGTTCCACAAAACACTCACGCCCCGTGCTGAAAGTGATCGCCGTTTTGCGATGCTACGCGCTCTTGTTTTCAATCAATCCCGTCCACGGGGCCAGATTCCAGTTCCGGACGAACGAAAACCTGTGCTCGTTATGCTCACGATATGTTTTTTTTTTATCGCACATGGCCTGAGTGTGTGTGTGTGTGCGCGTTTTTCATCTGTAATTTACCAGTGCCGTATGCAAAAATCGCTAACGAACGCGTAATGAGGTTTTCATCTCACCTCAACCGAACCGGATTGAAAGCGAACTGGACGTGGTGTGAATTCTTTCGTTAAGTGTTTTCCTTTCCTCGGCGACTAGAAAACGAGCCAGTGCGCGAGTCGAGAGTGACCGATGGGTAGTATATTTTATGGATAGCTTCAATTAACACCGGCGCTCGGGGCAGCTTTCTTCCCGGCAGCTGTGTAGAAGGTGCACATAAATCTTG
>KB672602.1:4092568-4124143 GCA_000349145.1 Anopheles dirus | reverse complement strand
GGTTTCGTATTTTATTTTTGTCAAAACGCGTCGTTGCGTCGGCAACATCCGTATGTTCCGATGGGAATGCGCGGAGGGTTTCGTATTTTATTTTTGTCAAAACGCGTCGTTGCGTCGGCAACAGTAGGTGTTAATGGGAAACGTAAGCGAGTACGATCTGCTGACTTAGATTTCCAAATTAACCATGGTGAGGATCGTTTTCTAAATGGTAACAGTTAGTACACAAGACAAGCGAAATTGTAATATATAACATAATGGAATACTTTGTGTTTTGAATCAATAAAAAGAGGTTCAAAATTGTATTTAAAAACTGTTTCAATCTTAAAGAAATTGCAAAAGTTGTATAAGCAAAGTGCGTAGAATCAAATTAACAGAAAATCATAACAAATAATAGCTCAAATAGGGCATTTTGTACATTTCGAATGAAAACTGTTCTGTTGTCGTGGCAATTTGTTTGCTAACATGACAAAAAAGAGGTTACTACTACATTAATAAAGTGTGTTGTTTTGCAGATGGCATACATTTAGGAGCCATGCAGGCGAAAAGAATTTAAATAAGTTAATTTGTTGTGTGGATTTTAACCCTGAAATGAGACTATAAGTATATTGGAATGGCTTTAAGATGCTATTTATAGATTTTTTTTAAACTAAATCTAAATAAACACTATCGTTTAAATGAATTCAATATAGCCAATATAATGCCATTCCAGATTGAAATCATAATAACTAACTCCGGCATGCGTTAGACCCATTCAATTACTGAGAAAAATGCATATAATTTCCTTAATTGCAGCTATCAGCTGCACTGTAAACAAGTTTTCAAAAGTAAATAACTATATGTTAGCTTAATTTGCGCTAATCGCAAATTGGTTGCACCTTGTACGGATGGTAAGCTGCATGATGGCGCAATTAGAGTTACACAAACCTGAAGAGGCAGCATTAAGCGAGGGCTCAATAATATAAATCGGAAAAGATTATTAAATAACAGGCCATGCAGAAGATTTATGCACCGCGCCGATTATGCTGCATAATCTTTTTTTCGCCGCAATCAAAGCTGCAGTGCCTGCAAGCGGAACGCACCGTCGGAAGACACCGGGGATGTGGATTGTGGGAGAGAACGTTTTATGCACACGGTTCATAAGATTATCACCAATCCGCCGGAAATTTGTCAAAATTAAACAAAAAGCAACAAATTCGATTCGCTTCCTCCGCCGATGGTCATCGCCCCGCACAACGGAACGGAAGGGCAATAAGGGAGATGATAAAACTCCCCACGCTGCCCCTCCCAAAGGCCGCGCATGAATGGAAAAGGGCGCATTATTAAACGGGCGACTAAAAGGAATAATGTGTTGGATTAAGAGCCGATTAAACGGATGCCGCTGGTGCCGGCTCGGTTCGGCAGAGGAGCATTATCGTGGTTTTTGTTTTGGCGACTTGCTTTACACACTCTGTGGTGGGAATTGTGTATGAAAAAAAAAATGAAGGAAACGACAGCTCGTTTATCACGCTTTATCATAAACTGGCTCCCAAAGCAATTATGAATGATAAAAGTAATGAAAATACAACCTCACCGCAGCAACAAAATGGAAAGAAATAATAAAAAACATCGAAAATAAAATACAAAGAGATTGAAAGAGTTGCAAAAAGAGTGAACCATTCGTAGAGGATACAAATAATACATACATAAAAAGTATAACAAAGAGGAGAAATGAAAAGTGTAGAGTAAAAGAGGAAGAAAAAAGAAAGCGAGAGAGATATAGAGAACGAAAGAGATAGGAGAAGAAGAGAGAGAGAGAGAGAGAGAGAGAGTGAGAATGAAAGAAAAAGAATACACACGCACGAACTTGCACGAGTAGAGGAAAAAGACAGAGAACGAACCACCAAGGGAAGGCAAATTTCATTTTCATGCTGCTGCTGCATCGCGTCGGGCTGGTCGTTAACCTCAATTACCACGGTGCAAATTGAAAGAAAATGAAAAATCGGTGGCCTCCGCCAAAATAAAAAAAAGATTTTCTCTCCGTCCCTCTCTCTTCTTATTCGTTTCCTCTCCGTTCTCAGTGAGCAAGTCGTCTCGTTCCCAAGAAGAACAAAGATAAGGATTCTACGGAGAGTGGCACAGGGGACAGACTAAACCCACCGGCTGTCTTCTCTGCTCCTCGTGCTTACCGCATAGCCTACCTTTCGGGCGCACCACCTGATCGTTCGCTGGCGTGCGCGGAACCGTGCGGTGAGAGGATCCGTTTCGTGATCGTCGCGGTTATGTAATTTGTGCGATGTGCGATAATTTATCTTGTTGGCCCCTCGAGGCCGGCCCATCCCGCAGCTTCATTACGCCGTTCGGTGTCTATTTCCTCCTCGTCTTCTTCGGAAGCCGCTGAGACAGTTTCCCTACCCGGTCGTGAGCGGTGCCACGGGATGATCGCGCGGTGGACTAGAAGGAGTGGAACAGCGAACCCATGCGAAGAAGACGACCGTGAGGGTCGAAGTGATCAATTTACATAACTGTGGCACTGGCTGGCGGTCGTCGTTCTACTTCATCTCCTGCTCGCTTACCTCCCCCCCCACCTCTTCCTGGGCAATTGCAGTGACTCGCGGAATTCTTCCAGCTAGCGCAACTCGCGTTTGCCACCGAAACCTTGCGAAGCGATCGCGTTTACAGCGCCCGGGCCCGTGACCGTAGGCCCTACCGTACCGAACGGCGTCACGTCGGGGCTCCCGGCGGGTGTTCCGTCCCTGCTTAACAAATTCACCACTTCTTCTTCGGCTGGCTGGCTGGCCCTTCCCGTCCGGGCACCAAACCAAATTAGCTAATTGATTTAGCTGCTAATGAAGCCTGAACGCGGCAAGGTGTCGGTTTTGTTTCCCCACGGCCGACGAAAAGGGCCCGAGGGGTCCTTCGCGCACTGGGTGTAACAGTACATTTGTGGAACCCCTGCCAACCTCCCCCCCACAAATTCCCCCCGTCCTGCCGGGCGATAATGATCGCCGAGCGTGCGATCGTTTGCGTGCGCGTACGATTGCGCAATGACAGCGAAAGGGGCACATCGGGACCGGGCGTGTAAAATCCGTGCGCAACCCGTCGCAATGTAATTCGATACGCGCCGCGTTTTGCTTGTTGGATTTTCGGTTCTGTCGACGTTTCCGACGTTCCGTTTCGCGCCGCTGCGCGAAAGATATTAGTACGCGCACGCTCATTTGCAAAAGGGAACTTTCGCGTTCTTAGCCGGCATACGTACCCGTGCGTGTCGTGGCTCGGAAAAAGGGAACGGAAGGAAGTTGGATCATGGGCAAGATCAACAAAAACATACCGTAGAAACATTAATTTGTCGTTCTTAGGGGGCAACATATATATGTGCGAATGACTGAGGCGACAGGGGCTGCCCTGTGCAAATGATGCTAAATTGCGCCGCGGGTCAAAGTGGAGGCGAGTTAACTGTTAGAATAAAACGGAAACCGCATTCCGTATCCAATTAAATTATTTTGTCTCCGTCGTTTTCAGCGATTTATCGTTGAGATTTTGAGATTTTTGATTTATAAAAAGATATTTTATTAAAGAGCAGATATGCAACAATTTTAAAATTAATGTTTATTAATATTTTGAAGAATGTGATAAGTTTATCAATCAATTGGAAAGTTTATAAATAAAAAAGGTTAGTTCATTTATATTTTTACTTTAATTTTGCGTTCTTATTTTTTGTTCATTTATGATAGCATTTCATAGTTTGCACCCCTTTTGACGAATATTTTCTGATGAATAAAATTTAAAATCTGCGTTACAAAACGTTTCGTTCATTAATCATTAACGCGTTACTTTACTTGTCTCAATAAATCCTTCCTGTTGGTAATGGATCGTTTAGCAGTTCATGTTTCGTAAGCAATCATAAAGCATTCATCCTCTTCAGATTAAGCATCACAGAAAACAGCCCGAAGGTAGGCAATGTGCATAACAAACGTTTTATTAAAACTTTACTTTCGTCTTGTTTTTAAGTCTGCCTTCAGTGATTGAATGAAAACATCACCTTACGCTATTATCGCCAGAGCTTCAATTCATTCGCTGGTAAGTGGATAAAACATTGTACGAGACAAGTTTGATTGAATGTGTAAATACTTTTTCTCTATTTATGAGGCTTTTTTATTTGCTTCTAACAATAATTGTGAATGATTAGTGTGTTGTGTTCGGTGAAATTGTCTATAAAGCCCACAATGTCGCGTAATGGTTAAATGGAGTAATGGAGAGTAATGGTTAAATGAATTTCGTACAATTTTTTTGTTTCAACTTAACTTGACTAAAATTAAAATACAATTGTGGAGAAAATAACCCGAAAATGCAAGCTATTGAAAACTGGGCACAGTTAAACGAAATATGGAAACATAGCAATGATCTCATAGTATAAAAAAAAACTAGAAAAAAGACTGGTTTTGAAATGTAAAGAACAATCGAAAGAAGTTAGTGTGGCGCATTTTTATGCTGAATTACTTACACTTATAAGTAGGTTGCAATGGAAAAAATGTAAATAAAAGAAAAAGAAATACATTACAGACCCGATAAACATTCCGTTGACAATTGCAATAAAATTAACCCAAATCGCTGACCAATAACCAATTATTCAATTACTCTTTCTGCTCCCGCTTGCTTGCTTGCTGAAGAGCAACGACATAAATCATAATCGATATCGGCGGCGTCGATCGCGCAGAGCAGTGGCAGTGACCCTTTCATTGGGGTTTTTGTTCTTTCTATTGGTTCTGTTAGCGAATAAGGTCCTGTTATGAGTTTTATGGTCAGTTCGACTCTCTCTCTCTCCCTCTCTCTCTTTTTCTTTTGTCTCTTTTTCTCTCTGAGCTTCGACGCACGATCAACGCACCAAACCCCAACCGGTGGCGATCGGCGTTGAGAATGGGCAGAGTAAAACAAAGAAAAAAACAAGACAGATTGTGCCGCAATAAATCATCATCGTCTTCATTGAATTCTGACCGACCGATCGACCGCTATCTCATTGGCGCTCTTGCAGCACCGATGGAGGACCGATGCATTTTTATTCGCCTGCTGGTGTTTCACTTTGATACAGTTTGGCGGGCGGGCGTGCTGGCCCCCTCGTAACCGGTCCTTGTTGGCGTTCCCTCCGGCGGCATATTGTTTTATTCAATAACAACGATGTCGCGCCGTCGCCGTCGACAGCAGAAATCAATTTCGTGTATGTAAATAATTGCTCCCGTGTGCGTCCCGACTGCCGCAGGTGCGGCGGGTTGATGGACGAACCGGTGAGGGTGGGATGCGGGACTGAATGCAGGGCAGCCGGTCATTACCCTTGGCGTGGCGTGTGGGATGGGGTGTGCGATTTATTGTGACCACCGGGGTGGGGTTTCGCGCTCGCAACCGTTTGGATCTTCAGCGTCTCCTCCGCAACGCATTTCGGGACCATTTTCTGCGGCCGAAGGTGAAAATAATGGTCCCGCAAACGGATGGCGTTTGTGGCGGGACTGTTTCGTTCTTTTAACGGGGTAAGCAAAATAATGGGGGCCAGGGCTGTATAATTTAACTGTGGTAATATTTATTCGCTGATCGAAAAATATTTAACGCAAGAAAACCGGTGAAAAATGTTTGCCATTTTTTTGTGGGGTTCTTATTTGCATTTTTTTTCTTTGAAGTTCCTTTCGTAATTTTCACATGACCGTTACTTCAATGTGCCTTCTATCCGATGCTTCGAGGCGTGTGTTTACGATCAGGTGAAAATTGATTTTGAGTTCAATTAGCCGTTTAAAGATCATAATTATGGAGGTAATTTATTTTAAGACTATTAATTAACTGATTTTGGTATCAAAATAAGGTTGTATCGAATCCATCCAGAGGTGAAATTCAAGAAACGAACATGCCCAATTGACAGTCAAAGTTGACAAATCAATATATGCAATATATTCACAAGAAACACGTAATAGACAGCTGTACGAATATTAATTTTAATTAAATATTTAATAGGATTTTAACACTTTAAATCAATAAAGATATATTCTTATTCTTCTTTGAAAAAATAACATCAACTAGATCTAGATTAGCCTTGGCTAGATTGTAAGACCTTTTTCTTGCGCACAGCATTCTACGATCATCCCTATAATATTATTATTTCTAAGAATAATACTAATAACATTATATTAGTATAACAGGTACATGGTATATAGATTAAACTTAAGTTCCAATTATGTTTGAAGCATTCAAAAACCCAGCATAAGGAAGATAGGTGAACAATAAAGCAGGTTGTTCGACTCATAAAAATACAGTAAAATTAGCATGAACATTTATTTGAATTGCAATATATTCAACTACACAAGTTTATTAATTCTAAAAAATGTTTGAATATTAAGGAAGGGTTTTTATTCGTTATGATTCCTCAACTTTGTTACTTATGACACATTCAGCAGATTCTGGCTACGCCTCAGACAGTGTGCAGGATGTGTGTTGTTCGAAAATGACGAATTTTATATTTGGAACTTGAGATGCAACACTAATACGAGAAAAGTAGCATTTGTTGTTTTGCAGCCAAGAAAGTTTTGTCATAAAATATGACCGTCCCATGCACGATTTCCTTCCCGTGAAGTTAGCTCCTCGGTTTCACCGTTAGCTCACCACGACCCACGGAGTCACGTTTCTCCCGAATGCCGTAACGACAACACGGGGAGTCGCGGAACAACAACCCGCGGTGCCACAACCTTGGCAGTGGGCACGGGAGAAGGCAACACGCGGCCAGAAGCCGTCCGCAATTTGTAATAATTAGCGTCGTGCGTTTTATAACGCAGCTTTAATTGTGTGACTCCGGTCGATGAAAAAAGGCAGCTCCGCGGGACGGGTGGCATACACAAGCCGTGCAACAATGTGTATGTGGAAGTAATTAAACAAATAATCAGCACAGCAGAACTATTTTTTTTGTTCCGATTTCGCTGAGCTTGTCCCGTCGGGTGTCGCACAAGAAATAAATCACTTTGCGGTTCATTGAGCCCGGCGCGGGAAGCGAGGCGGGAATGATAAAATGATTAATTATACGACCAAATCACACCGGTCCGGAATCATCAGGTTCTCACCCTTACTCCTCCGACTATGGGTGTAGATTTTTTTTTTCCAGCATCTTCTGTTCGAACTATCATCCTTTCGATTTTCTCCCGGACCATAAAATAGCGAATGAGCCGCGAGTCTGTGCAAACTGTCATGTCTATCGCTCACCTTTACGATCAATCTGTCAATTTTTCGACCACACGGACCGCGGGAGGAGTGCGCAGGAAGAAGACGTATCGAAACACTAAATCAATTCCATTCCCAGAATCGCAAGCCATAAACGCAGTCGCCGCGATTGGGTACGGAAAAGCTCCAAGCACAAACCTGCGAATGAGAGAGGAGAAGGAGAAAGAGATAAAATTAATAAATCGCTCCACTATGTTTGCTGCACAAAACCCAATAATAGTGGTAATAAAAATGAAGAAAGAAAAAACTATTCCCCGGGCCAGACAATACAACAAATCGGCAGTTAGGTTGTAAATGTGGCCATTGTTTGCCCCTTTTTTGGGGTGTTGTGCGAAAAAGGGCGAAAAAAAGCTTGAATGGAAACCCATCCGCAAGAATGGCACTAAAGCTGGAGCTGCCCAGGAAAACGGCTGGCCGCCGATCGTATCATCACCATAAAAATGAGCGATTATATTTGGAAAACATAATAAAAAGCGTGTTTCTTGGCGTGTGATAAGTGTTGGCGGGTGCGTTGGTCCGAATGCTACAGGCCGCTTTGGACGCTTCGAGTATTTCCGAGTACCGATCCGCTCCATGTCGCCAACATCTGCAATGTTTAGTACCGTACGCAACGCCCCATCGCTTCGTTTGTCAACGTTTTGGCGTGATGTTTTGACTCCAGGCGTTGCGTTGACCTTCCAGCGGATGTGCAGTACACCGGCCAGAGGCATGTCCGCCCGTATTGTTTACGAGACTCCGGTCCACCCCGGAAAGAATGTGTCAAACAGCACACACACATCGCCCGGGGGGTAAACATTTCGCCACCGTAAAAACAGTGCACCACCTCGGCTCGGGACGCATTAGGTCCGCGGAACGGTTGCCACGATGAGACGTCGCCTGGTGTCGGTAGTGATTGTGTTGCTGGTTGTGGTGGGAAGCATAGTTGGGTGGGCGGAAGCGGCGCCACAGGTGAACCAGTGGCATTATCCGAACGATGCACTGTATCCGGTGGATTTGATGCATCGGATCTGTGAGCGAGATTGTCCCTGTGAGCCGAGCTACTTGTGTGACTTCTACGAGTGCGATGAGAAGGATAAGCGGGTGTGCGAGGATGACGATTGTGAAGAGTGCGATGAGGAGGACGAGGAGGATGACGAGAGTGAGGACGATAGCTGCTGTTCAACCGACTCGCATGAAGTGTTCGATTGTGGATCCGATGAGGAAGTGACGACTACCGAGGCTTCCTGTACAACCACAGTCAAACCCACTACGACGACGTCTACGGAGCAGTCTACTACTACCTCTTCAACGACAACGGCGACTACGACGTCGACGACATCGACAACGACGATGGAGAGTACTACAGCAGAACTTACTACTAAAAGCACAAAGAAGAAGAAGAAGAATCGCAAGAAGAGTACAACTGAAACAAGCGTGACTACAGAGACGACGGAGCACATGGTAACTTCCACCACCGAGTGGCCATCTACAACCACTAGCACTACCCAAACGTCAACAACGACAACTACGACAAACTCATCAACTGCGCCATCTACGACAACTTCTACAACAACTGCATCGTCGTCTTCTTCAACGGTGACACCAGCAGCCGAGAATTGTACTACATCACCACCTTTAGTACCCCTGAAGAACTGCCAGTGTTACCTGGTTTGCGATAAACGGAAATGTAGCTGCCTTCACAACGAAGTGAACCCTGCATCGGCCGACAGCTCCAGCAATGCGCTAATCAAATCCGGCAACCGGGGTGGAGTGCGCCGGTGGACCAACAAGAACGATGTGTATGCGCGCATCTACCGAAAAATGCAGAAGCTTACGGATACCGCGCAGGCGGTAGGATCTCGTGTCCGTCGAGTCACGATGGCACCGACTACATCCACTACTTCGACAACTCCGGTGCCGACAACATCCACGAGCAGCTCGACTGACTCCCGGAGACGCCGTGTGCCTCCCGGGCGACAACTAAATCGTCTACTTAGCAAAGGAGCTACCCCAGAAGAGGTCTATCGTTTACTGGAGGCGTACTACTTGACACCGCGCAGCGCACCATCGAAGCGTGAGCTGGGCCACCGAAAATCGGAGTATCGGGAAGAGCTGGAGTGCGCCCTTCGACCGTGGTCACGCAAGTGCAAGAAGTGGAAGGCACTGGCCGGAAATGCGTTGTAGTAGTTCCACTGGCAGGAGGCTTTGAACGTGGTGCCATCGAAACAGGGTGAGGGAGCGTTTGTTGTTATACGTTGCTAATGATCAAAAATACGATCCATCCAGGCCGTCGAATGGATGTTTGTTAGGAAGTTTTTGTAATAAAGATTTCAAAGTATACACGCCGTTTCGATTTGTACGCTGATCGCTGATCACCAGCCCGTAAGAAGTCGGCGTGGAAACGCTGTAGAACCTTCCATTATCTTCCGTTGCCATACGATCGCCCGCCTTTGGTTCTTGGGTGCTGGGTAACATAACATAGGATGGGATAATATCTGCCAGCAACGGTCAACACGCAACACAAGCAGCCCGGGGGAGTTGGGCCGGGCGGTGTTATTAGCATAAATGACGCCGATAGGTGGCTACTGGTGGTGTTTGTGCTTTTTTCTCTCTCTCTCCTGGTCCCCCTCGCGTCTCGTGTCCTGTTTTCCTATGTACTCACCCATCCAGGCGCTCCGGAACGGCCTCCGGTTGTTTTGCTAATGAAGGTGTCTAACGATGGCGATAACGATTGCCGCGGGATCTTGGTACCTCTGGCTTCCTTGGCTCAGCGAAAAAGGGCCACCTGGCCTTCTGGTCATAGCTAACGATTTATTGACTGATGAGATTGAATTCCAATGTTTTTCACCCAATTCTTGGAAGATTGCGAGCGGGGAGCGCACAGGAGAGACAAAAAAACTACGCTGCGTTCATCAGCATACCACCAACGATGTCGAAGGGGTGTGCTTTCCGTTGAACGGGTGGCTCAGGGAGGAGAAAGAGAAGGGTTCCAACGGGACCTACTCGGGCGCATACAATATATCTAAATGGCAAAACTCGGCCGGTGTGCGCGATGTTTGAACAGCGAATCAAAACCTCCCGACAAATTATCCGACGAGCGTAACAGTTGTTTGTTCTTGCTACATCCATTTTTGGGGTCGGCCAGTGAGCACCTTGGAGGATGGACATGGACATCCCACGGGACCACACCACTGTTGCCAGCACCCGTCTCGTCTCTAATGATGCTTCTTGTTGTGCTTTATTGCGTCACCGCAAGGGCAATGAAAAGTCCCGAGGAAGATGCAACAAACTTGGAAGAAAAGGCGTTCTTTGCGTCAGAGCAAACGTTGCGTCCGAAGTCTGGGTATGTACGTAAGGTACAGCAGTAGCCGACCCGATGGAGATGTAAGTTTGTTACGCTTTTGTTTTTCGTTGCTACTTCTCTTCCCTGGGGCCGTGAAGTTCGGCCTTGTTCAAATTATGTTCCAACGGGATGGTCCACCGCAGCACAGTACTGTTAAGTTGCCCCAAGTACTGTGCGGCGAAGCAACAGACCACCACCACCGTTGACACCCGGTCGGAGGTCGGTCTGAGGTTATAAATGTTGCACCGACAGGCCGAAGATTTATCTCTCGCTCCCGATGGCTGAGGTTTAATTGCAAGCTGTGTCATAAATTAGGGACACAGCGGTGCATCGCTGAAGTCGCCGATATGGACGGAACGTTGGGATGGAATGGTGTGACCCGTTTTGGACTATCCCGTGCATGCATTGCCGCACTCCAGCCGCACTCCAGCTCACACTGCTCACTTCCCCCAGTTCTCCCAGTTGCGCATGAAATTTCTGGCACGATCGAAGTTCAACAATTTGTATCACGATGCGTTGAGGTGTCAACCGGCCCGTCGGTGGGGATGGAAAGTTAATGGGTGAAGCTTTCGAGACGAGCAAACGATTTGTTACGGCGTTTCCGGCGCAGCGGAGTTTGGATGGTTTCGGTTTCATCAGTTCGGTGTGTCGGTGTGTACCAAGCGCAGCCCAGTGTAGTGGAAGGATGATGATAATTAATTTAGAACGTCTCTGCACCGAGGAGCAAATCGTTCTCGCTCGCCTCCAAACGAACCGGATCAAATGCAGCGATACTGCGTTTGATACAACACGTATTCAATAGGTTATGGGTGGGTTGCTACCGGAAGTACACGCTATCTGAACTGTTTCTAGCATTTGAAATCGACTGTCGATAAATGCACAGCTCAATTGCTTTGTATGCCTACTGAAGTGATTAGGTGTCTATGTAGGAGTGGTTGAAATTGAAATTGATACAATCAAATTTGATGTTAATGTATTATTTACATTCATTGACTTTAAAATTGTCGTTTTTGCCGTTTAAATTTATGTTTTCATTCATACTAGTTTGCTTATCTATTTTTCTTCTCTTCCTTAGCACATAAACATGAAGAGATAATCATAACATCAACTAAACGAGGAAACCTGATATAAGACTTATAAATTCGACCTTGGAAGTGATTTCGTTGCATTGAGTAACAAAAAGCGTGTGAGGCAAAAATCAAATATAAAAACGGGCTTACAGTTTTAAGTCAACTATAGATCACATTTAAAGTAATTGAGATTACATTTGATGCACTGTTTTGTGTTTAGCAAAACAACATATTATAAATATTGCTGTACTACAATTGTCATAAAACCTTGGCACAAAGCTTAACAAAAAAAATAAAATCAAATATTTGACTTCAAGTAATATTTTTTATAGTATGATGGTAGCCTGATGATAACAACGTTACAATTTTCAATGAGGAATTTTCCACCAAAAAGTTTACTCCGATTTATGGAATCAAACTATCACACTGATTTCAAAGATAACGGACCAGTTTTTACTGATTTTTGTATCTAATCTTTTTTGAAAATTTATACTCAAAATGATACGGCATAGAAATAAAAGTTAGATGAAAACATCTTCTATTAAATTTTATGAAAAACCATTAAAGTTACCCTAATGATTGTTATAAAGAAACGAGCCTCTAATCCGTTTAGGTTCTTATCAGTGAAAGTTGGTTTAGAAAGCCTCTCGGTGATAATGCCTCCTTCTTTCGTGGTCCACGTTGGCAGCGATTAGCTTAATCAATACCAATACCTGTACCTGCTTAAACTTCTTTTCCAACCCACTATTGGAATGTGATCGGGACGCTAAATTAAATCCGATGAAAACCTTTTTGGATGAAGCTTAAACTCCGACCCATCAGCAGGCGTCGGGCGGTGTTTTATCGCCCTCAACCCCTTTTTCTCTGATCCAACAGCGCTGCACGCTCCATTAGCACAGAAAAAGTTGCACCCTTATACGGCCGGTGCCTGGTATCGAAATGCCGAAATGCATTCTGGCTGCAGCCGCGATCCCGTTCCTGTTCCCGTTGCAGCCGCGTGGTATGCGGTTTTTCGGTTTCGTCATGCGGCTTCGGCGCCCGGGAGAAATGGGAAAACACCAAAAATGGTCCCACAGAGGGTCGGCTTTTCCAACCGCTTCGGCTCGACGACAGACCACCGTCATCACGCGCTAATCGAGCACAAGAATGAAGAAGAAAAAGAATGCTGTGGGTGGATGGGTGTGTGTGTGCTCCAGTTTTTGTCTCGCGTCATGCTAATTAATGAACCCGAAGCGCTCTGCGGATGGAGCCGCGACTGGGCTGGAACTTGATTGGAACTGACTCGTGCAGACAGGCGCTATCGATATGGTATTCATACGAATTTTGATGCGCGTTCCCTTCAGTCTGGCCCGCGACGCGGTTGATGTTTTATAACCAGTACCTATTATTATCGTAAAGCTTTTCTTGATTTTTCTTTCGGGATCGTGTTATTTCACCAACTCACTGAAGCGCTCTCGAGAAGGTGAGGCAACTGGATGCATCAACTCATTTGTATGCCGCTGACGAAGATCAATTAAAAAGCGGGGTGTGAGAGGCTCGTCACAAATCAGAACCTTCGTGCCAAGCAAAAAACAGATCCCAAGTTCTACTAGTTCTTCAGCATCGGATAAGCTCATTCCGTGTGAAAGAAAGGGCAGGGAAATAAGAAATATAAAATTTATGATAATTTCATCCAGCCGCGTTCTATCCACCGCGTCTTCGATCTTCATCAAACCGTTCTGTGTTCACAGTGCCGGGAGCGCGATTTCCGTGAGGCAACGCAGCCCGGACCAGCAAACCTGAATGGTGATCGACTGAGGCGATACAGCTCCGCTCGAAGCTGGGCAGCTAATGGAGATGTGTCAAGCGATATCGTTGCTTAATTGTTTCTGGCATCGGTTCGCTGGCGTCTTCAGGGTGGGTGCAACGTTCTGAAGCGCTCCTAGAATGATGAACAGATTGATCTCGGCTAGAACAGAACGTTAAGAAGCGCCATTGTTCGGATAGGCATCGAACTAGAGCACAGTAGGTTCCCGAGAAGAGTAGCACTTGGCAATAATGATCTATGAGACTGATGCTTATTAAAGAAAAAAGTGAACATTAGTGAAACAATTTGTTCAGTAGTGTCCAAAAAATCTCAAGCTTTTTGCCAACTTCTTAGTATTGCCATTTAATTAACTATGAATGAATTCCAATAATATTCTTAAACACTAAAACGATCTAACACCTAACACAAGAATGACTTATTTAAGGATTAAACTTTCGTGGCTTATGGATATAGAGATGTTAACGAAGGAAAAAATACTCTCACTTACAGAATTTCATATCAATGATTAACAAAAACTAGAGTCAAAAACAGCTGGGAAGGGTTTGGTGCCAATATTGTATAACTATTTTATTTAAAGACATTTTTTCAGAAAGACAGTTTGAAATCTAATCGGGGAACAAGATCTGTGAAAATATTTTTTTTTTTTATATTTGTTGATTGTTTTGAGCCAAAAAATAAATATCAAAATTAAAAAAAATATATACAAAAACATGTGCTTAAAACACACCGCGCGTTATGGTTTAGTACAGCTTTTGTTTAGTTAAAAAAGGCAATTTTACGCCAACATATAATTTCTGCATGAATTGTTTGATCAATTTAGTGTTAGAACCTGACTAACGCTGTTGCAAAACTAAAAAAAGCTTGATCGAGAGCAGGAAAATTGTAGATACTGGCATTATTGAAGACTTGATTATGAAATCCTTTTGAGAAAACATATCTGAATTTATCTGCTCTGTAATGCTTTCTCGTATTAGGTGAAGGTGTATAGGTGAAGCATATTTGTAAGGGTTGTGGGTTTGTTAAAGACAACTCTTAAAGCCATCGTAAAATTGGTGTTAAAGGACAACATCAGAAAGCAAGAAAAGTTCTGCTGTGATCAGAAATTCAATTAATAATATATAATCTATAATTTTTAATTAAAAAGAGAAAATTCTTCAATTTTTTCATGTTTTCACTCAATGTGCGTTCAAATAAAACCAATAGCTTTATTTGATCGGCTTAAAAACATATTAATGATCATTAAATCATCGGGTTGTCGACTAAAATTTATTACGCACTGTATTCGCTACAATCGCGCCGTGCGTTACAAAGATCGAACAGCACGTTTCGGTCCAAGCAACCAACCAACGAATGTTGATGTTGTAGATAGGGCTTATCCCGCCCGATCGATACGAATGCAAATACGGCAGCCAAACGCAACGGCGCAAACGCGATCGCTTCGCGCGCGCGCGCGCCTCTCCCCATCGAAGAATGTTGATGACGGCGCGGCTGGCGAGATGGCGAGAGGAAATTGAAATAGAAGAAACACAATTAAAAAGTCAAACTCGGCAGGCAGGCAGGCATCGGCGGGCACCGGAGACGTTCAGAATTTCGCGGCCCTGTCACCTTGGCGCACCGTGGAAGCGCAGTGGGTCTCGGTGTCGGCCGGGGGCTTCGGGCTGTGCGTTCCGTTCGCACTCCATTCGGATCGTTCGGCGGTTTGGTTCTCACTTTGAACCGAATAATCTGGTTTTACAGTTATAATTGACCACGGAGCATTCTGGCTGCCGATGCTGTGGCTGATGCTGCAAACGCCGGCACCAGCGAAACACATGCCAGCGTCCGGAATCCTCATGGCGCAACATTTTTATGGGTTAAAAGGTTTCTCCACCCTCTCACACACCCCCCCCCCCTTTTTCCAACCAACTAGGCGTTGGCGGAGGGGGTTTTTCTTTTCATTTCGTTGTTTGTTCTTCGCGTGATTATGTCGTGGCCTCCTCGCCGCGCGGGTGATGCTCGAATGCAGCCGCTGTTTTTGTTCCCTCCCTCCCCCCGGGCAAGCAAATTGGCCATTTCCCGAGGCCGCGATCCGAGCAGGAAAACGGTGTAAGAACGCCTGGTTGGTTGGGTGTTTTTTTTTTCGAGAATGAATTCGGTTACGGCGCGGTATTTGTTGCGCCGTTTTGTAGGCAATTACGGGCATTACATTATAAGGATCGTTTACGGGGCGCATTCGCATGATTATGTCGGGGCAGAACTACTACAGCCGCTGCTACTACTACTACTATTGCCTGCCGCCACTACTACTCGCTCGGCTGGATGGAAATGTACAGTTCCAGTTGCACTGGGGAACGGACGGAGGAGTTCCCGTTCTCCCGTAGAACTACCGACTGTATGTGCGTGTATGTGTGTGTAATGTGCGTGTGATCGAAGTCATCAAAGAACGATTATTCGAGCGGAGCGCCGATCGCCGGGCGGATGAGTCCGTTAGAGGCGGGCGCGTTGCAAGCAAACGACATAATTGAAAATGTCCATCCTTGCGTTGCTTCAGCAATGGACCATGCTGGAGAAAAAGTGAGCCATCTTCATCAGTGCGTTTGTTGATTTTGTTCGTTTCCGCCATTGATTGCTGAGCGGCTCATAATCGGAAGGCGCTTCCGTGCAAGGAACACTCGGGAAGTCAACGGGAACACCAATTTTGCATTCAGAGACATCGGATTCGATTGTCGGTGCTAATCTTTCTAACCACGTTCTGTAAGATGTGAAGTAATGGTTTAATGACGATACGATTTACGGTCAATTTTTCAAATTTTGAGGCAATATTGCATTTTTTGAATTATCAAAACAATTAAAATGTTTTTTTTTTTCAATATACAATACCATCCGCGTCTTTTAAATAATCTAGAAGTAGATCTTTGTCGTGGCTTTAAGAGTTTATTGATCTTTTGAATGTTTGAATGTTTTAGTGGTTTCCAGATAGGAGCTTCATTATCCTCTTCTTACATAAATGAATTGCAAATGTATCAAAAGAAAGCTATTACATAATTATTGGTAATTATCTCATAATTATTAAAATCATCGTTTCGGATTGTCTCTTGCCTAATTATTATGTTATCAATAATTATTTATTGATCAAGACAAAACCATAACCATTATAAAACTAAAATTTATTATTAATTAATAATAATAAATTACTCTAACAAATTCTCTATATATTAAATCTTCGTTTAAAGTATTTATGCAAATTTCAGTTTCAATATTTTTTTCATGATTATTATTTGATTCAATTTGAAATTTAAATTAAATATATATAAACGATTTGATTCAACAATCAATTAATGTTTTAATGGACTATTAGCCATTAAAAAATAAAATTATGATGAAGTATATGATGATTGGGTTATGAATTATGACATTTATATAAATTGTTGATCTGATTTTCTTCAGGAAAGGTTTAAATAGAATTTTCATATTATATGGATAATTAAAATTCTGCGAAAAGTGTAAATTTTAATTATCCAAATAGTTGTAATTTGTGTATCAAGTATAACTTTTATAGAATAATTCAATCATTGATCGCCGGCAATGAATATCAAGTATTTGGACTATTGATGATGCTAGAAAAGGAATGAAATTACTCACGTCTTATATCACTTATACGTCCTATTACTATTAAATATCGATCAACTCGATTCAACTGTCATCGTGTGTTCAAGAAAACGTACGTCCATAAAGGAACCACGGGCTAAGAACAATCCCACAAGCTAGCTCCGGAACCGCAAAATGGCCCGAATGCAACTTGCGCCACATAATTTGGTCAAAGTTTAATTAATTTTGCTCTCGTGCCCTACCCCGACCGAAGGGTGTGCAATGCGTTTCTGTGTGTGTGTGTGTTTCTGTGCATTCCGAAGCCGATGCGGGTGGTGGAATGCGTTTAATGTTTCGAATCGGCACCGCCACCAACGTCATCCACGCGACCACGACCACGCGATGCGGAAAAGCGATACAAAGCTTTACTGTCGGCATCTACACACTGGCATGGTGGCGTGAAAATGAGATTGATTTCCTATTGCATTCCTTTCGCTGGCGCGTGGTTTTGCGCTTTCGGTGTGGTGGATTTTTCACCACACCACACATCTGGGTGAACGTAGGTGTGCTGGGGAGTAAAATGGAGAGCACTGGCTTTTTTTGTCGCTCTTTGGACGGAGAAATCCGGTCCGTTCCGGTGAAGGAGATGCTTCTGGTTTTGGATGCTTGTTTTTATTGGTCGGTGGTTCATGAGCAGTGCTCACGTCGAGCTTTGTGGCTGATTGTGCCCAACCGAAATGGAACAAACTCCCTGCAAGTGATATGTAGAGTAGTGGGTTTTACACGATTGCGCGCCGGAGATGGAAACGACTGGATCTAACTGAGCGAAGAATTGCACTTTGGCAATTTAAAGTTGGTCGAAAACAATTAAAAGTTTACCACCTCGACAATGGAGCCGACTTCGTAGGCGTGACTCGACGAGAACACTGAGAGCATCGTGTGGGAGAGGACACGTTTCATACGAATGATGTTGAATAGCTTCTGCGGGGAAGTTGTACCGCAAACGTTTGAAAAGAAAAATATTTAAATTCACATGCAACATGCAGTTATTTGGCATTTTGGATCTCAAGTTGCACTATTGAAGATATTTTTCTGGCTTAAAAGTGTGGAAAAAGCACGGTTTAATTCATTTTCAAGAAAATAGCAGAGAACCACAGAGATGAATTTGTATTTTAGCCTTTCGAGTGAAGTTCCTTGAAAGGTTATCTCAATTTTGAAAACCCACCTCTTTGCATTTTTTCGTAGAATTTAAAAAATAAAAGAGTTTAAGAACGACATCTGCGATACGAATTGAAGTCAAGGTGATCAACGCAGACCATTTCTGCAGTTGATGCCAATAAAAATCCAGATAAAGACAAGATTTGAACCTGTACTGATTCTATTTTTCTGTACTGATGGTGTAGCATACATCGGTGTATATGCTATGAGATTTATGCATTAGATTAACCAGCATGAGTGGGCCATTTGGTGTTAGATTTCAATTTGGATAAATAACGAATGATCTTGCATCAAGCTTGCTTCATTTATCTTGCCATCTTGGTAGTTATTATTATTATTATTTAATTTATTCTGATCGAACGGCATGAGAGCATACGTTTAGTACAAGATTATTTAGGAAAGAATATATATATTTTTTGGATGGTTCGTTTGAAGGTGCGAATCAAAATTAGGTAAGCTGGTTTTTGTTTAAGTCATTTTGATGTTTTGTGTTAATTTCTTAGGTTGGTTATCTCCGTAAAGTGTTTATTAACATATGGCTTACAAAGTATGAAAAATATGACCAATTTTAATTTCTACTATACAAAGGCACAGTGTTCTTTGCTCATTTTTTATAATCACATCTATTACTAATAATCACATCTATTGAATAAGAAATCACTTGGCGAGCAAAGAGAACACAACCTTAACTTTATTGAGCTTCTTCCACCATCCCCAGCTATCTAAACAGGGTCGCAAGTCGCTTTCCAGAGACTTCTCGCTCGACCATTGTTTGAACCCGTCTGCAGCTCACGCTCCCACATAATCGATCATTTGCAGTTTCACTTGTCTTGCTGCTGCCGGCTTCGGCTCGGGGAAAAGTTCACTGAACGTCGGCAAAACGGTTCGAATCGGACGGCGTTGACCTTAGCCGGGTGGGGAGATCGAAGTCGCGAGACTCGCCAGACTTTGCCGGCCGGACGGATCTTTAATTAAACTCAACCACCGCTTCATCCGGAATTTAGTGTTTCGTCCGCCGTGTTTCTCTTTTTTGTTTGTGCGCTCGCTTCCCAAAACGCTTCTATGTTTCTGATGCCCGGTGGCGCGATCATACGTGTTGCATCGACTTCACACATGCGCGGGAGGAGTTTCGATGATTACCCAGCAGAAATAAAGCGTTTTTTTTTTTGTTTGTTTCGTTGTTGTTGCTGTCGAGCGCCCAACATTCCACTAATGCGTTCCTCACCGCGTGCGATCTTCAATTGATCGCTTCGCGGCCCAACTGAACAGAGTTCTAGGCACGTTTAATGGAACGATCGCGGACGCATTGGGACGAAAAAACGGACTGATGCTACGGATGCCGTCACGAATGGTCTCGCCTTGGAAGAAGACACCAAGCCACCGCCTTCGAGCACGGGGGTGTAATAATAGTGGTTTCGCTCATCACGGCCGCCGCAGCGTAAAACAAGACATCAGACATCATTTCAATCCGGGTGCTGAGGAAGGCCCGTAGGCGTCCGGCGTGTTGGCTGAATGTTTGCTCAAAGATCAACTTAACATCAGTTTTAATTACGACCCAGGCGTGATTGTCCCAGGGTCCGGACAGGGAGTGGAGCTGGCGCTCTGATTGGATATCATTTTTATGATTTGCTGTACTGATGGCACTTCCACATCTGCCCGTCGTGGGACGCGCGTGTGGCTCGACTTCTTCGCCGTCTGGAGTTAATTAGCGTTTCGCGCTCGTTGTCATCTGGCTACCGAGACATCCGTTTCTCCGTTCTTGATGTTCGCCAGGTGCGCGTTGTGTTCAGACAAACTTGTTCGAAAGATTCTGAAGTCTCGGTTAGAACGCATCTAGTACAGGCATTACAGTGTGGTATGCCAAACACTCCAAAGCACCTATTTGCAACCCCCCCCTAAATGGTGTTAACTGTTTTGTGTATCCTTTAAATTGGTCTTTGCCATGCTGATTAGACCTGCGCTGAAAAGCGCGTAATAAGTGAGTTGTTTTTACGATGGCTTCCGTACGTGCGAGGTGTTGTTGTACAAATTTACGAACCATATAATTTGCACCTCAAACAGGTTCTTCGGACGCATGAGGCGGTACGTGAAAGTGTAGTTTTGTGTCGGTGCTTTTAACGCATCCTTTTACGTGTGCGGGGTGCATCCGCTGAATGAGGGTAACTGAACTCATTCTGATGTCTTACGTGCTCATTCTTCTTCGTGTCCACAGTGGTTGGAGATATGAGTTAAATTGAAGTTGTCTTCAAACCATACGATCGGTTTGCAAAAATGGGGTGCTCATCAGTCGAATCAGGTCAGGTCACCGCACTTTTCCGATGCCGCCAGCTGGGACGGTTGATCGGGTGGTTTGAGTTTACCCGAAGGGAGAAATTTAATAACACCCCTCGGATGCCTCGTTTTGGCATTCGATATCAAAATTGATTCCCTGCTTTTCCGATATCAATAAGAAAGGGAATATGAATGACTTCTGGCAGTAAATGATCTTCAGTAATATGTTTCAAGTGATTTTTATGTCAATATTGTTAAGAAAGATAAGACCTATTAAGAATATTTATACGGGTAATAGTTATAATTAGGTAATAATAAATTTAAATATGACAATTAATTTTCAATTCGAACATCTTAAATTAAATGTCAAGACTTATTTTGAGCAATGCCAAGTTTTTATCTTTTTTTAGTGAAACATACATTGATAGGATATAGAATGCTCAAAATAGCCAGCATTCTCAAGCATGTTTTTGCGATTTCTTTAATGCCAGTTTTTAAGACTTTCCATGCAATGTGCTTCTACCCAACGAACCAGATTTCACTGTTTCACTCTAGCCGGACGACTCTTCATTCATTTGTTGTAGGCTAATCGAGTTATAATCGCGCAAATCAATCAATGCACCAAGGAGAAAAATTAAAAGAAAATCGACCTGCTGATTAAATTAAAATTTCTCCCATCGCCTTCGTTCTTCGAGAACAGCAACAAATTGGGCCGCTGGTCGATGGAATCGAGTTTTTTATTCCTCCAAAACTAGGTCAGATTGGGGTCGCAACACATCGCGGTTTCATCATCACCATCATCGCCATCATCGGAGCGACCTTTGGTTCGGACCGCGCGTGTTGATTATTCTTTGGTGTTGCCGACACGGCGCTGCAGCTATGCGCTGCGCGGTCGGACGATTTAAACGGTGTTAATACATTCGGGAATCGATTTCCAATATGTGCGCCACGGATAGATTATGGGTATTTTCTAACACAAAGCAACAAAGGAAAAAAGTTAACGTGAAACAACGGCGGTTCGTCGCCTGCAGACTGTTGGAGTCGTTTGATTTAAATTTTTATTAAAATTATGTCATGAACGGGGATTGGATTGGGTTGTAAAAGAAATACAAATATGTTTCTTTGCATTTAACATGCTTAAAATTCTTATAAACTTTTTTTATTTCTTTTCGAACGATCCAAAGATTAAAAATGCTCTATGCGATCACTTTAACTTAACACTATACCATCAAAAATGACGTAAACGGCGGACGAAAATAGGAAGTAGCGATAATGATCCGTATCGCGTTTGTGCAACAGGGAGTAATGGACAGGAACAAAAGCTATCTATTTTATCGATCGGAAAGATCTATTTTTACCCTCACCCCAAACGTAGGAAATGAGCAGTAAAACGATGGATTGTTTGTTGCAAATCGTTTAGCAAGTATGTACGGTGGTATAAACGAAGACTCGAAAGGTGAAAAAAAATCAATAAAAGCACCCGAAGCCAAAATGGAAACAATTTATTTGTGCAAAACGGCTTGCTTTCAGTGTTTTTCGCTCTGGTTCGCTTTGGTTCGCTAAAAACATCGATCTTTTCTTTTCAATCGTTCGTTCTGCGTGTATGGAAGTGGAGTGTTTTGGGATCCATATTTCCACGTGAACACGTGTTACCAATTATCTTGTTATTCCGAACTGCGAACTTCCTCGCAGCGGCTTCGAGCGTGGAACGATCGTAAGTTATGGATTCTTCTGAATGCCGGCTCCGGGGTAAGAAAAATTGGACTGAATTCTTTCGACGATATATCTCACCAGGTGATCTTCTGGTCGTAGTTGCACAAAAAGAATCGCTTCGGAGTCGTTGGACCGGATCCGCATCGATCATGGCACTTGGCACGTTCCTTTAAATCTAGCCATTTCTAACGAGGTTAACGTTTTAATAAAACGCTTCCACTGCGCTGCACAGCTCACTATGTGGGTTGCCACAAGTTATTAGCCTTCCTGAACTTCGGCAGGCCGGGCCGGGATTCGTTATAATCTGCACGCCCGCGTCGATCCCTGCGCTCACCGCAGGGGAGAATGATCGCGTAACCCAATTACAGGCTTTGAATTGGAGCTAATGAGGAATCGGCGGACCGAGAGGACAGTCCTGATGCCGACCCGTATCCTCTCATCGCATCTCGAGCGAACCTTTCGCGCTGCAAACAATCCCAATCGATAAGGACTAATGGGTTGTGGTGCGCTCTGGAAATGAATTTAATGGGGGAGAAAAGGCATGCAGCTGCCCAGCGAGCTTTCGACGGGAGTTAGGAAGATAGATGGGCAGCTTCCTGGCTCCCTAGGAGGAGGACCATCTGCAGAAAAGGGGTTCGATAAATCAAATCTCAATTTGCATTGCTGCTTCTGCCGCTGCTGTTTGCTACTGCTGGTCTCATTTTGGCTCTGCACCAAGCGGTGTGCACATGCTGAAGCCTGAGCAATGATCTTGAAGTACGCTGCTAAGTACACGCTCCGGTACGCGTTGATCGATGATCAGGTGTTCAGGTTGCGGTGGCTAAGCTTTCAAGTGCCGCTATATTGGCAAACGGCTGCCGGCAGCCGAGAACCATCTTCCAGCTCTGGTAGCGTTCAGCAGCAGCTGATTCCTTCTGATCGAATTACGCCCGGGACCGTCATCGGCAGAGAGGCGTAGAAACAAAGCTCACCAGAGTGCCCGGAAGAGCGAGGCAGGCAGGGAGAACAAAGAAAAAAGATCAAGATTTGCAACACGGACCGCAGAATTAGTCTAATGATTAATTGGTGCGCGGAATTCGTGGTCTTAGACGGGCTAACAAGCTAGGCGTATCTGCGGGAGCAACGGTTGTTGTAGGGAAATAAAGGTGATGATAGACTCGGGTGGCTTTGGCGAAGATGTGGCTAGATAGAAGGCCTGCCGGTAGCTTCTGGGCGGTGGACTATTTTTAGATTCGCCACGGCAATCAAAGCGTCTAGTAGAAGAGACGGGACTGTGCACGAACACTAGTAGACAACGCTACTTTCTAAAGGGTTTTGTTTAGCTATCTTTGTTTTCACCTGATTTAGGAAAGTAGGATTTCAGAAAGGAGTTTTAATCTTCAACAGATTTTTGAAGTAAAATAAAACTCTCAGAAGCGATGCAGATGATTTTATGATGCAATATATAAGCCATGAAAGGAGAAAAGGCGAAAATTGTAATGCGTTACTCCACTCACTGTTGTACTTAGCAGTCTGACTTCTATGAAGAAATGAGATAAAGTTTATTTTATCCACAGATCTCAAGAATAGATTGCTCGAACAGGCTCAACAAGAATTGTGGCAGTGAGCAGACATGTTTAACTTCCATACTTATTATATGGATTCCTAATTATTAATTCAATTAATAGTGTTTCGGCCAAGTTGAAGAAGAGTTGTTTTACTATTTTTAGGATGCTTGTATTTTAGGGATTATTTAAAAAAAACTTGACGGCTAAATGCAATGAGACTTATGCATTTGACTTTCAACATTTAATGCTATAACTATTGGGGAGTATATTTTTAGTTTTCACTATTTTAATTACATTTTTAACACTTGGGACTAGCGTAGAAGTTCCTTCAGTGATTTATTTCTTTGAAGTTGTTAAAACATCGCACTAATGAATGGTCTAGTTATTGAATATTCCAAGCGCAAAGAGTCATTTATTGGCATGCTGTTTCTCTAGTGAGTATTAATCTTTCTAAACTTGTATTGTATTTTTGTTGAAATATATCTAACCTGCCAAATGCAACGGGATGTTTTACACCAGTTGTTGAAATATTTCATCATGTCTAAATCTGATCTTTTCTATCATTAATTCTTGAACGAATTTTCACACCAGCACATCAGGGGCGCCAAAGTCAGTATTCTATTTTCGTAAAGTTGCGCCAGTTTGCAAAAAAAAGCGAACATATAATTGCCATGATTAACAGCGTACCGTGGCGAACTGTCATAAAAAGGTTACCTCTAGCGTTTTAGCAGAATCATAGCCCCGTTCACTTCAAAGAATCCCATCGTATACCCATCGCCCATGAAGGTGCCCCAACCTAACGGATCCGGTGTGTGAACTCCCGGGAAAACAATTTTACTTTCACGGTGTTTGCCGTGTTTCCCTGCCCTTGCCCCGTGTCCCAGTGTTTGCGAGTGTGGAAATGCAGAACGCAAATTGAAAACTATCGAACGTGGCCCCACATGACCGGAAAGACGCGAACCGGTGTGAGTGACGTTCCGGTGTTGCGTTGCGGATCATTAAATAAATTGACTTTCGCTCCACGGCGGGCAGTGCGTTTTTCGCTATGCCGACCGAACCACCCGGCATCCATCGCCAATCGCATCCGATGGGTGATGATTTATCCTTTTTTTTCCTCCGTCCAGGTCCGCTACCGTAGATAACCGTTCGTGCTATTATTACTGCGCCAGACCGGGTGGAGTGTGCGATTTTTGTTGCCTCTCGCGTAGCGTTCTTTCGTTCTTCGCTGCGACTTCGATCGCCCGGTGATCGTCGTTCTGAGCGTCGCAGGCGAACGATGTGATGTAATGGAGAGGGCCCCGGCTCGGGGAAGATTGTTAACCGTTTCGCGAGAAAAACAATTAGACAAAACTGTAAATCCCCCACTTCGCGGCCGAAACGTCTCCGTGGGCAGTGAGAAGACGAAACTTATTTGTGGCTGGACGCGATTGGAAAGGATGTGGAAACGCGGAGTCCACTTTAATGGGGACTGCTTTATGAGACAAACTCTGGCGAAGGGAAGATGATAAATCATAATCTGTGCGGAGAAAAATGGACAAATGGTCTAGCCCGCGTCAGACGGTTTTAGTTGCGTAATTAGGCAGTGTGAGATTGATTTGTAGGAATAGAAAGTAGTAGCTGCTAAGCATATGGTGGTTCTGAGTGTTGTAAGGAGAAAAAGGGATCACGTTGGGCAGTGTAGATAAGTAGAGAAATACAATACAATAATAAGAGATATAAAAAAAAATGCAAATAAATAATGTAACTCAGTGTTTGTAACACATTCTCGCAGACCAATATTCAAGTTTTTTAAGATTTCTCTATGTGTGTTATGGATCAATAAATATAGAATAAATTATAAAAGTTTTTGTTCATAACATATTTACGATTAAATGTAAACAAATCAATAAAACTAATGCAACAAAACATCTATTATTCGATACCAATGTGGTATGCATATAATTTCACGAAAAAGCAGATTATAAATTAGTTGGTTAATGAAAACAGAAGAATAACAGAAGTAAATTCTGATCATAGATCAGTAAATAGAACAGTAAACCATAGATAACAGAAGTAATTTTTCTCATACAACACAAACAATATTTTATGTTCTTCATTTGTCGAGGAGCTCCAATAAATGAGAGAGCCAATGTTCCAAATATTGTTGAACTCATTCAACCATTGGGATTGATATTACTCAATAGGATTTAGCGCTGCTGACAGACCATTGTTAGATCGAAACGTTTTCCCGTCGCCACAGTCGCGACGTGTTGGCGAGCTTTCGAACTGATGCAACCCACTCCCGGACGTCGACTTACGACTGTGAGGCCGCTGTGACGCCCTGTAGTATCCCGTTAAGCAGTCTGATCCTGGTGTGGGCTACGGTTGATGGCTTCATTACAGTCCGACCGCGGCACGGAGTCACACGGGCAATTAAAAGAGAGCACATTTCCATACGTGACCCACACGTCTGGGCCTAATCCCCGCGGCACGTCGTTCCAAAACTGGTGACGGTACTGGTGACTCGCTGACCTGCCGTTTTGCACGGTGTGTGAGTGCTTTTTAAGGAACAGCGTACTGCATTGTCCGACGCTAAATCCGTGCAGGCATTAAATGAGACCCGCGGTGGGTTGACAACCGACCGCGCTGGGCAGGGGCTTTGGATTATGAGAAACGTTGGAACAGGAGAGCGTGTCGAAAGCTGGAATGAGACTGGTAGAAAGCCTCGGGACGGCACAACGGCTAATCGGGTCCGTAACTTCACGATACGTCTGAAGAAGACGCCAGCGTGGAATGAACCGCAGACCCCTTTGGGGCCAATAAGACGCCACCGGGTAGGAAGAAATATAGCACACGCTTCACGTTACTGCACGTCCCGGATATTTTACCCTGTGTTATGCCTTTTTTTTTGTTTGGTTTGGTTTGTCTCGGACAATTGTTGCGCTCGTTTTTATTACTCTCCTGTTCTGGTGCGCTTTTTTCTTCTCTTCTCTTGAGCGGTCTCGAGTTGGTCCCTTTTCCGATTCCAGTGCGGCGCACATTCCTGTCATCGACAGATGGCGCGACGTGTTTCATCAACATTAAAGTGCATCGCTATCGTGCGGCCGGGAGACGGTGTGGTGGTAGTAAAAGAAATTGCCGACATTCATTTGTCACTTTACTGACTCGCGCGCTGGATGTGAGTGAAATAACTTCATGTACCGTCCATTCGGGCGGTGCAAACTGGCGGTGTTGGCCGTAAGCGAATTCTTTCTTGTTCCCCGCGACATCGGTACAACAGCGGTTCAAGCGAGTTCGAACACCGTGCCGCGGCTCTCGCTTGGAGACTATCGCCGCGGAGCTCTGCGGAGAGTGTGACCGATGGTGACATCAGGAGGACATAACCTCACCGTTGGTGACATTTATTCTTGTTTGAGTATGTGTACCTGTGTGCGTGTATAGTAAGCCTTTTCTTTTTCTTCGTCCCGTGCATACACAAATCGAACCACAAAGGCGCGGAATGAAGCACGCTTTGCAGGCAGTGTCCATTTAAGATGTTACACTATCTTTGAATTGCGCTCAAGACGGTTTTGGAGCTGGGCGCGGGGATGGGCACAGGTCAACAGCATATTTGTCGAGACCATTTGTTGGTCGGCGTCGGCTTTGGCTTCGGTATAGTAGCATTAAAGAAGGATGGAGCATGGTAATGCCCTCGATGTTAACGACGTTGTCATAGCCGTTGTTTGAAATTTCTAGATTAAATCTGTCGTCGTCACATCGCGAGCTTGGGGCCCGGTGTCGCTATGTGGAAAGGTCGACGTCAGTTGCACAATAACAGAAGGGAAGTCAATAACAGAAGAGAAGAAGAGAAGGTTTATATTCGCGTAAAGATATAAGGTTGTTTTCAAGATTGTTTTTGTCTTATTGCTATTGAATCATTATTCAACACTGGTGACTGAAAACAACGAACATAACAGAAATAAATCGAACAAATAAAACTTAAAAAGGAACTAAGTCCAACAATAATTCGCAACATCATGTTCACGTTATGAAATGTAATTTTAGGATTTGAATAAGTTTGTTCTAATTTAAGTCAAATGTTATTGATTTCAATTTGTGTTTCCGCCAAAAACGAATATGAAAAGGGGTTTTGATTATGTTGATGGTGCATCCGAATGCTCAGTACACATATGTATATAGTACATAACTCAGTACATAACTATTTTCGGATTTTTTTATATCTTAAGCTATATTTTTAGCTTGCGGAATCGTTAAATGGTATGCCAAACAGTAAACAAGAGAGTAAGAAGTTACAACAGATTCCTTGCGACCAGAAACTTAAAAATACAGAAAAATTTCAATAAATCATTAGCAAATTAAAATAGATGGAAGCTTGATTAAGAACAGAGCACAAAAAAATATAGTACTTCATGAATGAGAAAAACTTAACTAGAAATTGAGAAGAAATGAGGGAATGAGAGAAAACAGCTGAATGCCGAAAGAGAACTTGAATGCCACACATAACTAAGTGGGAGACGGAAAATTCTTTAAAATATAGGTCAAGGTCATTCTTCTGTGTGTATTTAAAAAAATAATCTTGATATTTTAAATCATAATGCAACTAAACATCAAAACGAACCACTTTTATGAAAACAGAAACGTACCTGGGTGCGAAAGTCATTCACAAGTAGATTTCCCGTTGGACGTTTTATTACATTTATAATCTCAAGACGACCTTTATCGATCTTGCGATAGTACCGCTCTTAAGTCCGCGTCTTAGCCGTCAAATGGAAGTCTCGGTATGCTCACCTGAAAGGAGAAAAGAAACGAAAACATTGAAAATGGATGGAAAGTGCATTTCAGCGCTTAAAGATGCTAACGATAGCGTAAAATGTGCGAGGCTGACATAGGGGAAAGAAAAACCGACAAGTGTGAAAGAGCATCAAACGCTATCTCAGCCCGTCAGGGATAAGCGTGCGATAAATACGACCTCGGTGGGATTGCATTTGGGAGGGGCAATCGAGGGACTGCAACGGCTATCGTGGCAATTATATGCCATTCCCAGCTAAGTGGGCATGGAGTTTCGGCCCATCGGTACGTGATCGATTGAAACGATATTTGATACCCTTCTGGAGGTCCGTTTCTCCCAATGCGAGAAACTATGGAATCTTGTCTTACGAGGTGCTAATGCCACCACCTTACTTACCGCTGACAAGGCAGTAAGATGGATTAGCACGTTTGCCGTACCGGCCGGATTTCTTTCGCTCGCTCTTTGTTATCGGTTCACCATCCACCGTTACCATGGGTGGAGGTGCGATGAGAAATGTCAAACAAACTGTCCTACTTCCGTGCAGCAGAGGCTTTTATTTCCTTCCCGCGAACGGGGCGGAGAGCGAACGGGGTAACATTTTCCGCAAATCAATTCCAGTGCTAAATCAGCGGTATTAAAACGATTTATTGATTTATTGGTCGCTACGGCACGAAGCGATTCATTGCGGTCTTCATAGGCGGCTTCCAGTTTGTTCCATATATGGCATAGTGTGTCTAATAGGCTGGGGAATGTTGATGATGATGACTACCACCCGATGATCGTCCGCAAATAGCGGATCAAAAATGGATAATCGGCTCGGTGATTGTGGACGGAAAGAAAGATCGTTTACAGCATCTTTTCCACCTTGATTCGGTGGAACGTGTATAACTTCAATTTTTTGTAGGTTTAGTTAGAAAAAATAGTAAAAAAATAAATTCAAAATATCCTAAAAAAATGTTAGTAAATATCCTTGAAATGAAGATGAAAATAGATGACATGTATAAAATATTACACATTTCAAATAATTTAAGATAAGCATCGCAGTTCATTTGAATATTGAAAAATTCCAAATTAACTGAGATGCTAATGCATACATGCATTTCTACACATTTTAGTATGAGGTCTGCAACTAAGTAATGCCCGTTTTTTATCTCTTAAATTTTTTATTCGACTTGTTTATTTGGTCAATTACAATCTAATCCTGACCAATGTTTGAATCTTCGTATGACCGAAACTGTTGGCAAGCTAGATCATGTTCCATCGCTTGGCATAGATGTAGCGGAGCAGGTAGATATTCCCACCTCACATATTCCATGCAGGTTTTGACCTTTGAAGCAATTTAATGCAACGCTGGACATCTCTCGGCGTTGATTCTTTAAGAATTCATGCTTCTTGTTTTAGAACCATTCCAAAAGTTTGTAACCAATTGGAATTGTTTGATTTTTTTTGCTAGCAATGTATCGAATTCAGTGTCCCCGAACATTTTTCCGTCCATTACTGTGGCCGTTATTTGCATAACACCAGGCGTACTTGGATCGAGGCGTTCAGAATACAACATAGCGCAAGGTTTGCTGTTCCGCGTGCAAAATAGTTGAACAATCGGTTTCCGTTGATCTACCGCGGTAGATGACACAATACGCACCCCTAAATTGCTCCACTTTCGCGCAATTTTCCGTTCCTCGCAGCGACTCATTTGCTCTCCTCAGATATATTACTCTGTCTTCTGTCCGCTAAAGATCATCGCCGATCGGGCACCAACTTTGAGCGGCCGTAATGTCAGCACGGACCATGAATATGTAAAACTAAAACCACGCGCTCTGAGGACACCCTGCGGAGGTGAACACTTCACAGGGCCGATATATGTCATTTCAATGTCAAGCTTCCCGCGCGGCCCATGCACTTCCGCCCTAATGAGCCATCTTTAAATGGTGGCCGATTAATTGAAAGGTACGCAATCGGCCGCAAGTTGCCCAGGGGAAAAGTTGGTCACCGGCAGCAGAACAGCAGCTGATGCCTGGTGCGAAAGCGTATCATTACGATGGCACCCTTATCGGGCGGGCCTGGATGGCGAGATACCGTGCGATCTCATTAACATAAAACGCTGAGCTGATAACATAAATGCGGCGCAGGTTTTGCCGAAGTGTTCCGATTGTGTTTGCCTCCTTCGAGCTTTCCTTCATTCACGGTACTATTCTCTTTGTTTGTATTGCCACCGCTGTCTGTCATGCTTCTCTTTGCTCCCTTTTGCGGCCTGTTTGAGATCGGGCACCTCGATCCTCGGCCACCCGGAACCAAGCGATGGGCCTACATAAACCCATACCGCCCGGAGGAGTTTTTCCCACCGCCTTTTCGCCACGGTTTGCCACGGTTACCACCCCGGAGCCACGGCTGTGTTGTGACACGGAAAACCAGCAGCAGAACCGAACATTTGACACCTCTAGCGAAACGCGCGGTGGATTTCGTGTATAAATTTCTCCACCGCGCGCGCCGTTCGCCGTGCGTCTCTTATTCGACTGTTTTTGCCCGTGTGTTTGCGTCGTTTTCGCTGTGTGCGATGTGGAAACGATGTTGCTAATTGAGCGACTACGACTCCCCCCCTGGAGCGTAGCTAATCAGCATCAGCACGCGGTGGTGTGATGTGTTCTTAATACGTTTGCCATGGGTTTGTTCCCTATCGCATCGGATTAGATTTTCCTTTCAAGTGGGATGATGTTCCATTTTCTCGCACCGAGAGAGAAAAAAAAACATGACAGTACAGCACCTCCTTTTTCGTGCAGCGTTCTCTGCAGCGAGAGAGACAGATTTCTTCACGATTAAACGAACCGCATCCAGAGTGGCCGCTCGGTCTCATTCGAATGTCTCATTACGCTGCACAATTCGGTTTGTTTGTTTGTTTGCACAGTTGATTAGTTCAGTCGGATTTGCTGTGCCTGGTTTACACACCTTCCGATCATCCTCATGCGCACATAGCGACCTCGTTATGGGATACGAATTTTGCCTCAACGCTTCAGGATAATCCCTCGCGCGATTGGCGCCTGGAAGGTAGGCAATGTACGTTGCACCCT
>KB672602.1:4037657-4086454 GCA_000349145.1 Anopheles dirus | reverse complement strand
CATTAGGCAGAAATGATTTGATCTATTGATCCTTGTGGTCTCAATTGAACATTTTATGCTTACAATATGAGCCAAAGTCTGTCGTAAGACCTGTCATGGCGGAATATCCCGTAGACAATTGACTTCCTCCCATACTTAACATAAGATTCATCCCAACCGAAACGGTGACGAAACGGGTTTTTTCTTCATTTTACGTCACCGTAATCCACCACCTTCCTGACTTGGTTTACTTTCGCACCGAGTGTCACCGACGAGAGTACGCCAAAAACACAATGTATGTGACACTCCAGTTTGTTTTGCTTTGTTTTTAACACTCAAAATCCATCACCTGCCACCGGAACGACGACGTCGACGGTGGGCAAATTTTGGCAACTTTCTTTGCCCATTTTGGTCCGCTAATTTCGGTGGTGAATTTGTTCGCTGGTTCGCTTGTGCGTTGCATATGTTGTGTGTGGTCGTGATCTGGTACGCACCAGTAAACCACAACTACGCGACCCCCGTCAAGAGGTTCTTACTGGCCGAAGTTTTTCGTGCTTACCCCGGTCCCCTCCGTTACTCGCTCGTTCGAAGTCAACTGGGAGAGCGCGCGCGCGCTTATGATGGTAACTGGCACACGCTTTTTGGCCGACCGTTGCTTTTCGGCCAAGCAGCAGCGTAGCGCGGGTTCAAAGCGGGACGTTCCGGGACGTGTGGCCGAAGCCGAGCCGGCCTCTGATGAATATTCAAATAATTCGACACTTTCGATGTGCGCTACTCCGCGGTTGTACTTGGGGCGTGAGAAGGTAAACGATGCAAGCTTATGTTGGAGGCATTGTTTCAACTGGGCTGAAGACGCGAGCTGTTGTTTGCCGTTGTTGTTGTTGTTGTACCTTTTTCCACACCGAAAATCGGGTTAAGAGGAAACTTTCCCGACGCGGGCTGTCGGATGTCGGGTTTGCCGTGCATGAGTGGATTGAGGCTTTCAGTGAGGCTTTACGGGCCAGTCTGTAAGACGGGTGTCAACGGGTGTGTGCCGGGAAGAAGTGGTTACATGTGAAAAAAATGCGTTCACGAACTGCCACGAGCGTAATGTGTTGAAACATCACTTCCGTTCTCAATTCTAAAGTCGTAAACCGTCTTAAGGGGTCCTTTAAGTTTAAGTGAAGAGTTCCATGTTGGTTGCATTAGCCGTTTTGTTCTTGTGAGTCGTCTTAGTTGCTACTACATAAGGAACCATAAAACCAAGTGCAGTGCACATCCAGAGAGTTTAAACCGTGCACGTTTGAAGAAAATGAAAGAAGTTCTCATCTGTCAGCATGACTTATGGAATTTGAAAAAAAAATCCTTGAATTTGTTCTGATTGCGATATTTAGAATGGCAAAAGTACGAGTCATCATAAAATGTTCTTCTAAACATTCTAAAAATATTCATTCATAACTTGAACTTGCTTCTTTGCGCTAAAAGAGTTCCGCTTTCTTCACCTGTTCTGGCAATTCAACTACAACATTGTTAACAAACATTGAAGCAACATACACTTTAAAAGATATAGGATAGTAAAGTGCAATCTATGTATAATAGGTTGATTACACAAGGTACATTTGTCAACTTTCGGCGTATTAAAGAATTTTGGGCATCATAAACTACCCATAGTAACCCAATTAACCTCAAATGAGTCATCGGTCGAAATTGCATTAGTTTATGCTTCAATTAAAGCTTCAACGCTTTATATACATAGGCTTGTGATGATCTTTTGTGCTTCATAAGCAATTTAGTCTTAAATATTACATAGTTTGTATACATACGCTAAAAGAATATATTTCAAACAGGCCACACAATACCAGCCGGTTAAGAGTCGGTTAAGAGTCTGTTAAGGTGTCTCTCATCTACACGCCAGCCCTGCTGGTACTAACCGCGCAAAATGTTTTCTATCGCCCGTATAGCCAACTCTTCGACCTTCTCAATCCAACTCCAGCATCCTAGTTGCTACCGGTCGCCCAACAACTCCCACCGGTGCCCGTCAAACTATGACACCGCGAAGAAGATCTACGGTCTACGCGAATCTCCTCGTCATCGGATCGGAGCTTGTAATTATATCGCTCCGACGAATCTCCGCCGACGACCGCGCGGAAAGCGCCAGCACCGTGAAGGAACGAAAATGCGGGCAGCGTCGCTAAGAACGGCAGGCAGGAACCGCCAGAATCGGCCTGTTCCAATCGCACGCTTATCATGTCATCTTATCTTGTGCGAGAGCGAGACGGAGTGGTTGTGAGGCGCACTGTTTTTTTTTTATTGTGCAGCCACAGATAATTTATACCACGGTGTACCGGTCGGTGGTGTTGGAACGGAGGTATGGCAGGTACCGCGACGTCGGACAAGCCGTTCTACCGGATTCCACGCGGCGATCGGGCCACGAGCAGCCGCGTGTGGTGGATTGTCACCGCGAAGTCATTGTACCGGCGGAAAACGCGCTCACCGCGGTTGCTGTCTGGCTGCTAGTTCTTCTAGCATACACCGGCGGATCGCCTCCGAATGGTGGAGTTAAAACAAACAAAAACGACAACCGAACATTGCCCGACGATGCTCTTCTAACACGCGTGCACGATAATGGTGGCAGGAAGTGAGGAGGGCTAGGTCGACGACGGGGGGTTGACGGGACTAGAACTCACAGCGTGCCGGTTCTAGGCATTTTCCGGTTGTCTCGTGATTTCCCGCGATATTGATCTTGTTTTAATCGTTTGCTGTTCATATTTTTTTTATAATTTCCTTCGAACATGAAAGTTTGCAGATGAAGATTTACGGCCGGCGAGAATTCGGTGGGAATGGAGCAGTGGGATAGTGTTAAGCTGATGATTGTGCAGCAAACGTTGATAATTATTTATATTCATATTTAAATATTAATTTAAATGGTTTATCGATATTGATCTTAAGGTGTTGACTCTAAGATATTTTTATGGTGAAATGTGCAATGTTACTGTAAATAAATATTGTATTTTTTTAATATCTCAGAATCAAGTATTTTGAAGTTTTTTTTAAGTTCTACTTAAAATGGTATGATTAGGTTTTGCAAGCTTTAAAGCTGCATGATCAATAGATGTTAATGCCGAAGTGAAAATAGAATATTGTAAAAAAAAGTTGCTTTCTGGCCTTATGATATCTATAGCTGGATAGTTAGTTCAGCGTACGAAAGGACTATCCAGTTGAGATTCGAACTCACAGCCAGTGCTGTGCAAATCTATGTGGTATACAGCTAGACCGAACGATCGCTCTATACATAATTCCTATTTGGTTTTAATATTCTTTTGTAAAAGAATGAATATTTATGGAAATCACTTTTGAAAGTAGTCTTTACCTTCTTACATTTTCACTATTTCCTATTACATATCATTATCCTTTTTCATATTATCTGTATATCTACTTCCAATAAAACTAAAAAAACGATTCGAAAATCGAAAATGAATAAATGAAAATAAATCTTGCAAAAAAAATTTTTTTTGTATAAATATTATAAAAACTACTGTGAAAAATTAAGTAATTAATGCAAAATGTATTTAAGTTGGTAGAATCAAACATTAAATAATAACACTAGCTGAATCATCAGAAAAATGCATTAGATAATAACAAAGATATGGTCAAAATAGTATATTAAATAAATCAAACTATAAAATTTTCGTTTTCAATGATACCATCAACTAGCAAAGCAAACAAACAAGGGGACAACGAGTTAAGTAATGAAGCAATCGGCAAAGATTGTGCAGATGATACCGTTTATTGCCGATTGTCTGTGTTATTGGCTCGATATGTTCGATTGTACCGATGTACATCGTCCGTCCACCAATTAGTATAAAATATGGCACCAAATTTAACCACACTACCCGACAACCTTTGTGCTAATCGCTTACAGATCCCAGAGAGTTTTTGAGCACATAGTCGCCGGAACCGATCCGATCGCGGTGTATCGCTACAGATTGCCCCTTTCCCTCACCACCGCTCCGTCCCGCGGCAACATATGTACTAACAGCTCGTAATAAAAGTTAACGAGCGCGTAAATTTACGGCTGCAGCCGGTCGGTGGACGTGGCTGTAATAGAATAGAGAAACGCAAGCCCACACCGTGGGGGCTTATCTGCCGCACCGCGCCGGGAAGAAGAGTCGGAGACTGAGCCAACAATAAGATCAAACGCAAGAGCTGCTCGCGATTTCTTTCGCAAACGGCATGCCGTGAGGGCATAATCGTTGGCTAGTTTTGTGTCGAGGTTTTTTCTTTGTTTTTTTTTTGTCTTCGTCCGTATGCACATCTTCTCTAGTCGTAAATCATCTTCGTGTGCGTGCGAAACTGTGCGAACTGCGACCGAAGGATCCAGGCTGGCGCGGATCGAAGCTAAAAGTAAATACGATCGCATGAACATGCGAAAATCATGTAGGGAAGGTTTGTGCGCGCGATTCTGTGTGTGTGTGTGTGCAAGTTTTGAACCGGTTGGCGCTAGTACTTTCCTTTTGTGGAGTGAAGACGCAACACCAGTTTGTTTTTTTTTCTATCCCCCTCTCTCCTTCCCTTGTTCTCCAAATGCCCTCCACCGAAGTGAGTTGATATAATTGAATTATTAAGCTCGTGGGAGTGAACGACGGTACATCTTCATCTCGGCGTGGATCATCCTGTCGGATGACGTTTGCTAAAATTTATCGAGGATTTGTGGGAGATGCGTTTGGTTTTTAACGCACCTTCAATGTTTAGGATACGATGATACTCTTCTTTCCGCGGCTGGGATTGCTCTTGGAAGTAATGATACATGTTGGGGCGTTAAACGCCACCTTGCTGGAAGCTGGAACGGAGTCTAAATGGGGCGTCAAGAAATAACTCAACGTCCCACGTCCAGCATTCGGTCGGCGTCCAGGAATAAAGATCTTCATCCGGTGGGGCATTAGCGGTGAGGTGATAAGAGTTGTCAGGTACCGGGGTGGAGTCATTCTTCATCCGTATCTTCCCGTATGTAGCACAGTGGAACTAGTTCCTTAAGTGCAAGTTGTCCCGCGCAGGTCATATGATCCTTTTGGAGCAACACTAAAAGCGTACTCTTGCTACGGCGCAGGGAGGGACGACGTGATTCCATGAATTTCTGCTTCCAACGAACGGACGATCGTCTCTCAGGCCCGGTTTTGGTTCTCCCGCGCGCAACCAGTTGAAGCGTTTTGCGCAGTTCAGAGACCTCCGACGCCACTGCACTTGTGTGGTGTAGAATGCTTCCGCGCGACTCATTGGGCAATCGATCTTCAGGTAGTGTTTTCTGCTCCTAGCAAATTCTCAACTCAATCTCGATTTCTGTCGTCGTGCCGGTTGAGATGGTAATCGGATTTTTGAGCCGCGACTCGCTGGCTCGAGCAAGAAAAGGTTAATAGATTTTGAAATAATAATTGATTTTACTTGATTCTTTCATCCGAATGCTTGACGCACGGAGATCCTCTTCAGTCAAGTACCCATGATATGTTTTCTTTTCGGGTAGGCTTCAAAAGGCACAACTCAATACAGGGCAATTACGCTTGATTAATGCCTCGATGAGTTGCTTCGCTGGGTTGAAGATCGCGCCAGACAAACCTTTCACACAAGAGACTGTCATTGTGCGCGTGTGAAACGAATTCAAAACACGTGCGGCGGTCGGTGCTTGACTTCATCCATCAACTGTACGAAATCGATTAGAATTTAGCCCAAAAGAACTCGCGATAGAGTTACGATGAATACGAAGAAAAAAGTTCCTTACGTAATTTCATTCTTGTAGGTTTGCTACCAAAAATTCGACCACCACAAAAAAATAACCCGTTGCGAAAACGCTCAATCGCGCACGTTTGATCAGTAGGGATGCTGATGAAGTTACAGCAACGGTATCGGCGGCGAAAATGTAAGCCGAATGCCGTTGAACCGAATGTGTGTGCGCGCACTCGCGATACGGACGTAACTGTAGCGGTTACCATTGCGAATTTTATCTTCGTTTCGTTTCGGCACTCTTTAAATTCGGCGAAATTAAAGTTCGCGGTGAACGTGCGCGCTATGCAAATTGTAGGAAAACGCAGCGATGAAATTGGTGAAATTGGTTGAGGAAATCTTTCTAAGAGACGCTATTGAAAATGGTTGAATCTTCCAAGAACAAATAAGTTTTACTACTGTAGAAATACCAAACAAAATTGTTGGAAACTCTTGACTTCTTTTTCTTTGTATAGGGGGAACTCATTTCATAGTTCGTATAATTTACATACATTTCCAAAAATCGGTAAACCTTAAGATATACAATTCGAATTTGAGTTCCTGTGATTGTATAGATGAAATTGCCAACATTTCTGCAAGTTCCCTATTTAGAAAAATGTGTTTGTATATACTTGATACTTATAACATGTGCCACGTTGTAAATGTTATCTATTTCTTCTCAGTATGTTCGATCTTATTACAAACCTGAAGGAATTTGACTTTGATAAAAAACAAATAAAATGTTCAATCATATATTCAACTATACACATATGCAAGGTTGCTGTAGCAAGTTGATTAAAATATTAATCGAAAGAAGATAATAGTAAGGTTTTATAACGACAGCATTTCATGATGCACATAATTGTTGTGAACAGTTGTGCACATAAATCGTTTTCTACAGCTCACTTTAACATGAATATAAATAAGGAAGAACCACAGGTAGTTTGATTAAATCATCATTCCACCATAGTCAAGCACAGTTTTATGTAGTCTATCTCTACGGGAGAAAAGGATAAACCGATTGCGTATAATCTTGCATAGGAGCCATAAACCTCTGACACTATGAAGATATTCTTTGCAGACATAATAATAGTGTGAAAAATAATAATGGCAGCAGCTATAGCCATACGAAGAGGAACCCAGCGGGAAATAATGAATCAATTTCAATACTTCATATCCCTGATGAGGTGTACATTTGCGAGTGCTGATCTTGTCGTTACACGAGACGCCCATATCATCCCAATCTTCCCCAAGAACTACCAAGGACAAAAGGCAGTCGCGCTGTGCCGGCTCTCCGGTGGGACGATTAACTTTTATTTGACGATGCGAGCCGCCCGTGGTTCGTTTGCGGTTCTCAAAGAGGTTGACCGAATCCTAAATCGCCTCCCCCTGCTCTGCCTGATTCTGTTCCTCCCGGTTCCACGCGGAAAGGTCAACAAGTGGAGTTGATGAAGGCACCCGATCTCGCGTCCGATCTCGCATCGGCACGCATACGCAGACCGAGAAACTCGACCTGAGAAAATGAGCTTTCTGTCTGGCTCGGGGAAATGAGCGTTAAAGTAAATATATGCTTATGCCCGGTGCGGAGCCACATTAAAGCGACCGCCGAGGTCAGACGCCCAAGGCTGAGGCTAAAGTTGAAGCGGTTATAATAGAGGGAGACCGGGAGGCCGGGAGGCCGGAGCCGGTAAGTAAAATGCTCGATGTTTATGCAGCATCCGGTAGACAGGAAGATCGCTGGGAGGCCGCCGCATCGCGAAGGGGTCCGCAGATGGAGGAGGAGCAGTCGCAGAGCGGTTTGTGAGTTCTCGCCAAGGGAACCGTGAAATGGAAAGTGAAATTCACCCGGCTGTGTGCAACCGGTGCAAAACGGAGGGTTGAAAAAAGAAAACAACGCGCGTACCCACAAATACAGGGTGGAGAAAAACACAAATCCTGACGGTTGCTTTCTCCCGATGTTTCTTGCCAACTGTGCCGGTGCGAAGGCGCGATGGCTGGAGGAGAAGCGCGCGTTGTTTAGCGGGGAGTTTAGGTCTCCATCCGGTTTCGTTTATGCGTCCTGGGGATGCAGTATTCCGGCAGGGAAGATGATTTCTCGGCGTTTTTTTCCACTCGCTTTCGGTTAGCGTTGCCGTTGCAGTTCACTCTCATCATTTTTGATAGTCAGTACGGTTTTTTTGTTTCGTTTTCTAGTGCGTTTTTTACAGCCTTTTAGTTGGGTTGAGTTTGGAGCTGCGTTGGGAGACGACGAATGCCGATGCGGAAAGGAACTGCAGGGTTGGTATAGCATTTTTTGTTTTCCAAAGGAATAGGTCAATACTAAGATTTTTTTACATGCTTATGATGGGTTTTTGAAACATTGCGATGTTTTATGTGTAAATATTCCAATCACTATATGATATATTTAGGAGCTTGAGATATATTGAGAGCACGATTGATAATTAAATGTGTTCTTTGGATGTTTGGATAGTAAATCCAAGGTCTTATTCAGCTAGAAGTTAAAGTCATCATCAATGAAAACAGAAAGAAAATAAGACGAAAATGTATTCCAAATTATGCTAAAATGTTACTCACAAATGCTGGATTTTAATCTTTAATTTGTATGGAGTTTGCAAAGTCTCCATCTGAAGAGAAATACTGAACTATCTAAAAAGAATAGGTCATTCTCACTTCAAGTCATTGTGATTCGAACGACGTTTACACCAACATAATAGATACATATATAAAGGCTATTGTTGTTCCTGAAGAAAGAGCTATTAACACCTATGAACCAATTTTTGCTTTGAAGTGGTTTGATCTACGATATTTTAATTTTTATTTCAAAAAAATAAAAATAGTTGTAGCTATTTTTTGTGAAACCCGAGATCAGTTGTGAAAGTGCTTTAGAAGCATAGGTTTTACGGATCGTTACTTTTAAATTACTTAACTTTTTTTAAGTCAAGAAATACATTTCAAAGTTTTATCGTAGTTTTAGGATAAACAAATGTGAACAAAACAATTTCGCCCATAAAATAATACTTAGCCATTATTTTCACAGTAAACCCTTCTCTTTTCAAAAACCATATGTGTGGCAGAAACGGCAAAAAATGGAAGAAAATTACAAACGGTAAAGGTCCACTGCCGGGCCGTGACACCGGCTGATGAGTGCAAAACAGCCTGTTTGCCTGTTGCCCGAGACCGGGGCGACCCGGGGTGAAAAACGAACCATTAGAAGCAGACAGACACCATGTGGACGGAAGACAGCCCAAACCCAAACAAACCCGATCGGCACCAAGGTGGATGGAGGATGGGCGGGAAAAACGATGTGGAAAACGCAAACGGCACGGCGAGTCGGTACGGCATTCGTCAGCCGGATCCGTTCCCATCGCCGGAGGACGACGTGAACCCGGTCCACGACCGGAAGCCGGCATTTTTAACCTGCTCCAGTCCTGGTATCTCTTCCCCGGGCGAACCACCGAGCGCCTGTGCGAATGCGAAATGCGATTGCGAAAATTCAACCCAAAAACCCTTGAGCGTCACTGAACTGAACGATTGGAGCGTGCTGTGTTCAAGTGGAGTTGTGTGTCTGTGTGATTGGTGTTGTTTTTTTTTAGTTAGTGTCTGTTGGGGGAAATTTGTGCCGGTCAAAGTTTTTAATTACTGACAAACCCGACGATGACCTCAATTAGACGACCTCTCGGACTCCAAGTGGAGCGACCAAGTGGGGACACGTGTCCTTTATTGCGACGATGAAGGAAGCAATTTAATGCGGTGTGCGTGTGTGTGTGGCTTGCGTCGGAGAAGTTTCCAACGTCTCGTTGGTTTTAATTTACAAAATTTGCAAAAACGAGCGGCCGCTGAATACAAATTAATTAAAATTTAAAATAACCGAGCGAAACATACCTTTTGCAAAACTGGCCTCGAACGCGAACAGCATCGCCAACAGCGTCACCAGCTTCCACATGGCTGCCGGATTCGGTCGCACAAAAACAGAAGAAGAAGAGATGAAAAAAAAGAAGTGTTCTCCACTCCGCGTAATGTCAACTGCAACTGCAACGAAGGTTGCACCGTTTTTCACTGCACGCCGCGCGCTGTATCACAGTTCCGTTTTCTTTCGTTTTCGGAAATCGTTCGACCGCGGTCTGATTCACTTCACGAGATACACCCGATGCACTCGATTCTCACTGATAGTTACGAAAACCGAACTGCTGGAATCATGGTTAAAAATAAAAATACCGATTTAATGCAAGGGGCTACATAGTTTCAATAAAAAATCAGATAATTATTAAAAACTAAAAATATATTTAATTAGCGACTCTTTATTGGAAGAATATTCAAGCAAATTTGATTTGTTTTTTATTTAAATTTATGATAAAAAACTGCTCGTAATTGAACACACAAAATTAACCTTTTTTGTTTATGGTTTATGGAACATGACATACAAATTTAAGAACAGTCAAGTGTTTGGAAAAAAATGAAAATTTTAAACAAATAAAAAATATAAATATGATTTATTTGAATGCATCAATTTTTTTAACATAACAAAAAGTTAGCAAGACAGCAAACAAATATTAAATAATAAAAAAAATGAAACAGCCTAACAAGAATAGTAAAGCGATTTAGTAAAGCTTGTACGCTTGCTTGAATAGTTAGTAAAGCTTGAAAGTATTTTATTAAAAAATGAAACAAAAGATTGGGATTTTTTTAATTATTCCCTTAAATTCCGACAAAAAATAGGCAACTATGATATGATTATAAAACTCTTAAATCAGAAAAAATAGAATAAAACTCGAAACAAAATTAAACACATAATTGTCCAGAACTGCTAAAAAAACAATTTTCGCAATCACACAAAAGCGGAACAACACATTAAACTAATCATCATTGGCCAAAGGACCGACAAGACAACGGTAAATCACGATGCATATAACTAAACAACTGTTCGAAATTAGCACAACACTCGAGGCCAACGCCAACGTTCAACATTTCTCGCCGACGACAAATTTCCGTCTGATTAAGCCACGACACGAAGGCCAATTTCGTTCAGTTCAGCTTGTGGTGGCCACTGTCCGAGCCGCTCGATGTTCACTGCCCGCGTGCCACAGCCCCGACGACGGTGCATGCTTCCGGTGCATCTTAATTAATCCATTGGTTTTGGCGAACGCGAGAAACGGTCGCACGATCCGATGCGAACGATAAAAACGTTCGAATTCGGCGCTAGTTGCGAGCGTCTTAGTGTGGCGTCTGGCGACCGAAACGATCGCCGGCCCGGACAGTCCATTCACTTGATGCACAATTTGGCGAAATTGGGTAGACGAGACGAGGGAACTTCGTGAAGTGGAGATAGCGTGTGATTTTTAAGCTTTTTTTCGGGGTCTCTTGAAAGCAATTCACGCCAGAAACAGTCAAACACGACACACAAACACACCATCTGCACTTCAAGATTCGAACCATTAAACCGAATTATTTTTCACTGCCAAGACTGTGTTGAAAATTAAATGCAGAACCGTTTGAAAATTCGAACATTGTTCTACATTTGAATTTAATTTTCTTTAGCACACTAATTGCAAGTCATCTCACTTGAAACTTCACACAATATTCCAGTCCCGGTTGGTCGCTTTGAACCGGCTTCCGATCACGAATTTTCACGCAATATTCACGCACAGATTTTCGCACAAAACCGAACGCACCTTTCACATCCGCACACACGAACGCACCAACCGCTTTGCACTCGCGCGCAGCCGAAGCACAAGTGTTCGTAAGCCAGGAACGGAACGAAACGCCACCACGGTTCGGGATCGGGCAGGTTCAAGAAACTGGTCCAAGTCCAAGGAGAAATAAATCGAGAATGAATTTTCAATGCCAAGGCTTACGGAATTTATAGAGAAAGCCGCGAGCCCGCGTACGGGCAGCGACCGCGAGCGCAAAGGCCCGCCCGTCCTCCCCCTCCCTCCACCCCCATTCAACGGGTGCGGAGAGGGCGCATCGGTTGCTTTTGTTTGCTTTTCTTCCATCTTTCTACCACCTTTAATTCAACCGCAGCCTCCACCGACGGCTGTTTCGCGTGGAGAAGCCGCCTCGGTTGGACTCTCTTTCTCATCCCCAGCGGGCCGCTCTCTTTTGTTCTCTTCGCAGCGGGCGCGTTCTCCTTTCCCGTGAACGGCACGCGGAAACGCGGATGCATTTTCTATCTCGCTGCGTGTGATCTTCACGGTGAGAGTTGGTGTTTGTAAGGCGGGAGAGCTGGAAAAACGATCGCGTGAGATGCGTGCAATCCCGGGGGAGTGAGCGAGACAACTATCCTTTCCGTGCATCATCCCATCGCGGTGGAGTTTTCTCGTGGAGCACGAAACGCACGAAAGGCACCGGCACGAAGAAAGGTGGAGAAATAGGGAGAGTATTCTTGGCCGTTTGTGAGAGATTTAGGAGAATCTCCATTTCTCCTGAGTTGCGATGCGAAGGAGAGCGAGACTGCATCCGAACCGCGGGAGAAAGTGCATTCTCCTTCCCCCACGCTCAATCGCCCCGAAACGGTGCAGTTTGGCCGAATGCATAGCCGAGATTGCGAATGCAACGCACTCCGTCGCGGGGTTGTTAGCTTTTGTCCGGTGAAGTGTTTCCTCGTACGTCGCGTGCGGTTTGTTGTCTGGCACGGTGGGTTTCGCGGCAATTTTATTTGGTGGTCAAAATGTGTTTAATTTCAGATTTTTTTTCCAGTAAATGTTTGAAGTTCATCTTAATTTTTAATTTAATAGAATTATTTTGAGCAAGATGAATAATTTTAACTTAATTTAATGATAGATATTTAAAATTCGATATATTATATTAAAGCTCAATAGCACAAAATGTAGATAAAACCTCCAGTAAATGAAATAAAATAAATTGCCACACGTGTTAAACGATACAATAACAACTACTTAACCAACATTTGTAACAATACAGTTTAATCACGACATACGCGCTATTTACGGCTTTGAAAGCATCAGCATAAGTTAAATTTGGAATAAAATCTCAATTCGGCGGCATTAGAATCGTAAAGAAATACAAATTAATGATATAAATCTTGAAATTTACTGTTCGTAAATTTATAGTTACCAAGTTCCATTTTTTCATTTTTATTATATTTGATTGTAAAGGTGCTTCACGTTGAATAATTGCAAAGTAACAACAATAAAGATTCCACGATTGCATGGTAAAATGTAAAAATAAATAAATAAATAAATAACATATTTGCCTGAAAACGGTGTTGAATAATGAGATGGAAGTGTGTGTCTTTTGCCGTTGTTCCAAAACACACAAGTCAACAAGTGTTGATCGTTGCACAGTAAACAACCTTGTAGTAGTGCTTGATCCAGCTACCATGTTACGATCATTATATCAATATCATCAATGATGTGAACAAAATGCTTTGAAGCTTTGTATTGAGAAATGCTGACTTGAATGATCCGTTATGTTTATTTACACTACACACTGTATTAACTCGTTCTGTGGATCAGTTTAATTCAGCAGAATGTACGCTACCTCGTCGATTTTCAAAAATCGTTCTCAAATAACTTCAACGGCGCATTGTACAACTTATTCACAAATATACTCTTAAAACATCAGTCGTTGAAGCACAGGCATACAGCAGCACAGAATATTTTTATGGCAATGCTTCTGAAAAATGAATTTCGTTCGACATCTTTCCTTCGACCATCATAAACTAGTGCCATATGCGGAATGATTGGCGATGCTATACTTTGGCGATATTCCAATGCTCTACTCAGCATGGACACGAACATTAAAAATAATTGTATCAATATTTAGCTACTGACATCTGGAGCGTTTTGCACGTATGTCTAGTTTAATAGATGACATTAAGATCCTACTTGTTTCAATGATTAATAACATTAATAATAAAACGCTTCTGACCCTTTGCTGTCTTGGCCTGCTGTGACAGATTTCGAAATCGCTAAAGAGAAAGTCATACATATTTATTTATAGTTGAAGCTGGCTAGAATTATATTTTCGCGTGTTAAGTATAATACCATTATGTCTATTTAGGGAAAGTTTAAAATGCTTTACTAACATTAACTGGAAGTGAAAGAAAAAATGTAAAATAATAATTTAAATAACTACATCAAGTCAGCTTCGTATTTCTGGAGCGTCGTTATCTCATTTTTTTACAAACGAACAAACAAACGTCAAATTGCGACTGAGTCAAATAGCTCAGAGAGTAAAATTCTTACTCTCGATTGTTAGCTTCAGAAACCGCTTCCGGTTTCTTCACACGTGTGGTACCTTAGATGTGTTAAACATGTTGAAGGCGGAAGCGATCACAAACCAAAGTTTCATCGCGCGTAGTTCTGGGACTGTTATAAGTTAGGTAGGTCGTTCAACAATTTCACTTGGCGACTCATAAAAGAAGATAATAAATCAAGATGACTTAAATATAATGAAATAAGCTCACTCCAATATCATAAAAACTGTACAGTGAACTGTTTAAATGAGTACTACTAGTAATTTAACTAATCAATTAAATCTTCATAATACCATACAATACATCTAGATTGAAGTTTCCCATCATTTGTAAAAAACAAACACAGACACCGTACAGGATGATCGCGTGAATGGTGCAGCGTCTCGAAAACACTGCATTGATTCTACGACCAGGCGGTCATTTTTCATGGCGACTTCCTTTGCACTTTTTATCGCTCAATTCAATCGACAGCTTTAGAAAAATTGCATTGGAGATTAACATCGCTTTTCCACCAGCCCAACCAAACAGTCAAACAAAACCCCGCATAAAAACGCGATGGAAAATGACGATGCTCCCAGTGACAACTGCAGTAACCTTCACCCTCTCCACAAACGGGCTCCTTCGCAGCCGAGCGTGACAGTGAACCGTTAACCGAAGACTAGTTCAAGGCTTAAACACGCCACAACTAAGATATCTTGAATTTCCGCCTCGCGCGCGTGTTTTGTGTGCCGTGGTGATGATTTATGAATCTGCCTTCCACTTTGGGAAGGAGGAATGGCGGGTGCCAGTGGAAAGGTTGTCTAAGCCTCGCATTAGATCCAGGCCATCGCGATCTGCGCGCGAGGTCGAGATGCAACCATTAACCGGCTGTTTTCTTCCATTAATTCCGGTTTCCGTGTTCTGTAGCGGCGCGGTAGGAAAACTAACGAAAAACAAACAGACGAACAAACCGCAACAGCAGCAGCAGCAGAAACGGACGAAAGTAAACAGATGAAAACGGTCGGCAGTGGCAACTTTCCCTCCTGTCATATTATGCTGGCTTATGTGCGCACCCAGGGCGCGCACGCACGCACGTACGCTCGCGTTATGCTGAGCATAACGATCGGTGGATGATGATCAGCCTGTGATAACGACGCCAAGTAGAAGAGAACCAGGGTGAGCCCGGGTCGTGGGCAAGCGGGGCAGCTAATTGCGTTTTCAAACGAATAATTTCAATCGTTGTTTGGAGCGTGCCCGAGGGTTAGCTTGGATCACAAGAAGGAGGAAAGGAACATAACAAGGTGGAAATAAAACAAAGAAAACTGGTCGCCAAATATTGTCACTGGTTGTCCAGTGCGCTTTAAAACGGAAAGCTTCTCCTTTGGTCAAACGGTTGAAGTAGTCGACGATCGATAAACCCCTGCATGACTTGATGTTTGACGATACTAATCTGATTTTGTTATTCTTACAAACGAGAAAGATTTGCTTTAGATTCATCTCTAGTATCTCTACCTGTCATTTATTAGACTTACCGAGGCATTTGAAAAGGCTGACTTGTATGTACATAAATGATCTTTAATGCAACATGTAGCATCAACAATATGCTTATGGCAATAGACTATGAGATTACTTCAAGTTGAATGTCTGCTAAAATGCAAACAAAAATATAAAATATATTCTCGATAAGCGGGTGTTGATTAAAAAGCACAACAAAGTCGTAAAATGTGCATATTTTGCCAAACAACAGAATAAAGACAGATTAGTATCAGGAAATTTTAACTATAATATATAGCTTTAATCAACGAAATTCTTATTGGACAAGTGTGAACCAAACATAGTTCATCACTCAATTATATTAAATTTGCTCATTTGCTCATTGGATAGTGATAAATGTAATACTTGCATTGATCGTGATCTGAACAATAGTGCTATTTGCGCACCGAATGAAGAACTATTAGAGATATCTGGAACATGTCAAAAGTACTCACGTTAGAGTTATGATTTCAATAACCAACATTTTCTGAGCTAAAAAAACGCTGTTCCAAAAATATGAACAGCCATCTCAATTTATAATATGTTATAATATTGGAACGAACGACATCACAAACTAAAGAAATATATTTCAAAGTAAACTGTGTTGTTTGAATAATAATAAAAATGAAAAATAGCTCATTCCTCTTATTTATTATATACACTCTCCTAGAAACAGGTGAGCCAACAGAAGTACAAACCTACCTTAGTAGGTTCGAAACCTTAGTTGCCTCTGCTCGTTTACATCTAATCCTCAAGGGTTAGCAAACAGCATGTCGTCTGTCACCACGAGGTCTTCCGACCGACATGGCAGCGCGTTCGACTGCACGACATCGAAAGTTCTAGTGCGTGTCGAGCGAAATGTGCGACCAGCTGGGAGGCTCGGGAACGTACGTTCGGGATTAGGACGCTGCAGTGGCTAAGTATGTGTGGCTGTGACCCGTGGAGCAGCATTTATCCATTTATTGACCACTTTCGCAGTCGTGAGTTCGTTGGCCTCATGCTCCCATGTTCCATGTCCGATCCGTTCGACAGCTGATCCACGGCTGGGCAACCCTTTGCGGGGAAGCGGGACACTCGTTACCAGTTGGCAAGGGATCGGCACTGTTGCGGCTTTTCCTGCGGGAGAGCCGGGCTGTAAGTTTCACTTTCCATGGCTGCGATCCATATGGATGTTGGAGCTTTGGACACAGCTGCGCAAAAAGATATCCCAATGCGGGTTAATATCGGCACAGGGTGGGAAGAGTTTATATTAGAAGGAATGATGAATTTGTTTAAAGTTTGGAGGATAACATAAGACATGCCGCCTTATATAAGAAATTGAACAGTTAATACACCAAAACAGCAGAACGCGAAGTGAAGATGAAAATTAGAACTAATAAATGTACATTTAACTTCAATTAACTAAGTATACATAAATGCATATTGTTTAGTTTTAGTATGACATTCGTGTGCTGATGAGTGTTTGTTTGTTCAATCATGTTTTGTTAATCTGACATCGCAACATTTTTTGAACTTGAAATGATATATCTAAGACGATTAATAAAATGAAATAAAACTAGGAAGCAAATAGTTTGTAGCAGTATAAAAGATGCATAGTGTAGAACAGAAAATTTGCATGTGAAACTCACCTTACTGTTGGTATTTTGGTATTTTTTTTATGATATCAAGTATTGATTTCTTGAAGAGGTAGTTTAAAATTTCAACATTGATTTATATGTAATTGCTATTCGTAGCCATAAATAGAACGTAACTTTAAATTATTGATTGCGTTTGAAGGTAATTTTATGTTAAATAAGTTATAAGTTTGTGCATGACACACCCTGTTCTCAGCTACATTTCTCATTCTGTGCCGGGCCCTTACATCTGGAAGAAAAGTGCACAAGCGTAGGCAAGGGCAGTCGTCGTGCGTGGGAAGAATGTATCGTACACTACGCCCAGTCTTATCTAAGAGAAAGTGACAGGCGCATGAACCCGACCGATGAAAGGTTTTCCTTGGCTGCAATGCAAGAATGTTGTAAATTTCCTGCTAAATCGATCTCTTACTTTACGGCTAATGAGACTGCACAACAATTAACAGCTCTGTTGTGCGACTGATTCTGTGTGGCATTTCATCGCGGCGCACGATGGAAACAAAAAACTTTCTTCGCAACCGTTCCGCATCACAACTCGCATAAATGATAGCAATCCGCTTGGTATCAGAATGTCTGGATCAATTCTATAGCAGGCCTTGTTGTTGAAATTAACTCACCGCCCGGTTTTGCGCAACCCACATTTCGGGGGAGAAAGTAAATTTGTGCTCTGCTGCAGCCGCCGAAATGCACTTCGCGCTTCCGTTGCGCACATCAATTTACTCACCTCCCTCCATTCGCGCCGAGAGCAACCACGAAAATCAGTCTCGTTGCGCATCGCAGATGTCAAAGTGTATTGCCCTTTCGGGGAGTGTTTTTTCCGTCTTTTGGAAATGAAAATGACAGCGCACATCTTACGAGCCGTCGCCGTGATCGTGGGCCCGTGCCGGCTTCCGGGCGGAACGTTGACGTTGAAAGTTAATCATAAAATTGCTGATAATCGAAAAGCGCTGAGAAAATGTGCCCCAGTAAGAGTTAAATCGCTTGTTTTCGTTTCGTTAACGGATCTTTTTTTTGCGATTGCTTGGTGGCGACGTAATTTTGTTTTTATTTATAGCCCATCGGGCAAACACAGCAGACTAGCCGAAATATGCTATCCGTCAATTCGCCGTCAATTCGGGGAAATGAAATTTTAAATAATTAAAATTTTTGATGCTGAATAGTTTATCTGCAAATATTTTATTGTTATACTGCAGTTTTGAGAGAGAATAATCAAACAAATCTTCCAAAAGAGTAGACGCCTCAAATTACTTCTAATCGCTAAGTCAACTTCAAAGAATAATGTTATATTGATTATTAAATATGTTTAAGAATAAAAGGGCTCAAGTATGTTCACATATTAGATTAAAGGAGCTGTAAGTAAAAGAACAGTGTTATGTTTTATTTATTATTATTTATTATCTTCTTTATATGTAAAGAAATATAGGTGTATGTTTAAAAATCTATTCTCGCTCTTCAAAGATTCCCATCAAAGCTCAATATTAAAAGAGAAAAAAACTGTTATACAAAAGATTAGGATAACAATATTCCAAAATGCAAGATATGCAATGTCTTCAATATCATCCAAAAAAGAATCAATAACATCCAAAAAAGAATCGGTCAAGCATTATAACTTTAAAATATTTCTATGTTGAACTGATAAGTATGATGTTGAACTGATAAGTATGGATATAGAAATAAAATTTGTAATTTTTTTAAATAAAAAGCAAATGAAGGAATAATGATTGAACTATTGATTATTTATTAAAAAATTGGAATATTTATCTAATAAAAACAAAGCTAACTGAGTTTAAGTCTATAAAAGAATATTACATTACAAAAGAATTAACATTATCAGTTATGAAAATAAGATAAATAAGAGATTGGATTAAAGTTGCTACATGATTTTAATCATAAAAAATCTCTATTACCGAATGAGAAACTCAACATCGTTATCGAACGTTACGCTCTTCAGAGTCCAATGCAATTTAAAACATAATAGCTTTTACATAAGTTTTCAAACGGTACCATAAAACTTTCATGATTTTATAGCAAACTGTGCCCTATGCCGATTTTTATTGTTATCTCATTTGCTGGAAGCCGGATATTAAAACTAAAACCCCCACAATCGATGAGGACTGCATCGTTTCCTGATCATTTTGACTTATTTTCCCTTTTATCTACTCGCTGCGGATATCTATAAAACAAGTCTAGACAAAAAAAAAAGGAAATGCAAACCAGTCCTAAACGAAACCGAATGGTACCGAGCGCGAGACGGGCGGGAAGTGATGAATGGCTTGGCAAACGAGAAGCTTATCATAAATTTCCCAATTTCACCTATCACCGGAACCTACGTTTGGATTTCGATTCGTTTGGCCCAAAAGGTGTGTGTGTGTGTGTGTGTTTTTTTTTTTAATTCACTACCGTTTACTGCGACTGTTTATCGCCGATGTTTCCTCGTCTCTGCCGGCCATACCAGTCCTATGATTTATTTTGAATCACAACGACCATATATAGGCCGAAAAACAAAACAAGTAATAAAAGTGAATGAAATGCCCTGCAGCAGAAGCTATTAAAAAATCGATTTATTTTCACTGCACCGCCGGTGATGCAAAGACGATGAAAGCGAAGAGTTTGGTCCATCCATCGCCGGCGGACCATCGATCGGATGATTTTTGGAAAAGATTGATCGTGCGCGGTAAGGTGTCGAAACGTCAATTAAGATTAACCGAGCCGATAAGTGAATTAATTGGCCGGGACATGGTCAGGAGCGTCTGCGTGCGTTTTTTTTCGCACAACTTTCCTCACACAATCTGCTCAATGGGTTGACCAAATCGTCATTGGTCCTTGTTTTATTCTCCGGTTCGGACGACGATCGAAAGCTAAGAAAACCCGCGCAAAATCGACCGGAAGTCACTCGTTCGCTTTCGTAGGCGAAAGGCGCCCGATAAAAGGTGCATATTAAGCGTGATCCGGTGAAGATATCCGCCGCAACGGGCACGGGATTTTATCGACTGGCGAAATGTGGATTCACGAGTTCCCGAAATGAATTGACCCTCATCATAACTAGGCAGGCGGGGTATTTTATATGCAAATTCGATCGGTAAGTTATCGAGGTCCGTTTTCTGCCTGGGAGCTTTTGTTTAGCTGGGATCTCTTAATTTTAATGATAACGGTTGCCACGGACCTGTTTCGCTTGTTTATTTCTTTCGAGCTGACGGGAAGTAAATTGGAAAACGTTATTCTCTAGGGCAGAATTTAAGACCCGAGAAGTACGCTAAATCACGGGTTGTTTAGGGTCTGCGTGGTGCTTTGTTTGATACCTAGGTTAGCAGATATCGTTGGCATTGATTTTACGCGGCGTAGATTTTCGCGATAGTATGGAATTTGCGGCAAATGTGTCAAACTCGATAAAGTTTCATAGCACAGATTTTCTAAATTCATTTAAGCTCTCCAAAAGAAACATAGGTGGATTAAGCAGATCACTGAACAACTGATATGGTATTTTATTTTCATAACAAATTGGTCTGAAGTTTGTATCTGTTTTTGCATCTCAATTGTAACAAATAAAGATATTTACGTATCATGCAAGATGTGACATATGTAACTATCATTCATTTATAAAACAGCTTTTTGAGGTTAGACCTGAAACAAATTATCAAAAACATCTTGAAAATCCCAAACTTGTTTTTCAATGTACGAATTAGCGTCTCAAAGATTCCACGTTTATCAAAAAGCAGATTTTCTTATTTTGAAACAGAAGTATGCCATTGACAGGGAAAAAAGATTATGTACACAAGTTAAGTTGCACTCTTGTTGAACTAGCTTCCAATGAGAAGTGTATGAAAGAATGATTATTATGGCATTTTCATTTGAAAAATGCAGGAAATCATATTATTCTCGTAAATTTATTATAGTTAACAACGATAACCAAATTTTTGACGAAATTATAAAACTTTGAAAAGTTGTAACTTCTAAAATTCACATCACAATTAGAAACTGCAAACATTCAAAGTTTGACACTCTTGATCGAAATATGCATGGCAAAAGTAAAGCATACTGGTTTCCGGCTATATATCACCAAGATTTAAAAATTTTCATAGACATTCCAATGCTTGAAATCCAGAGTGTGGCGATGTTTGACACGACTTGCGCTCGCATATCTTTGTTACATTCAACAATAAAGAAAACAAACGTGAAAGCTCCGCTCCGAAAAGGACACAACTAATCAAGTGAAATCTTTTTTAGAGTGGATTCATAATTATTGGCGATTACGCTCAAAAACACTGCCCAAAATCGCTCGAAAGGTCATCCCCGCCGAATGGTCGGTACCGCGATCGATCGATTACTGCGATGGCTTTTCCTCGCCATCGCTCGCCCACGGTGAAGAATAAACCGAGCGGAGCGTTGCGTGGTTTGCACCTTTCGAAAGCCAATTTAACTCGGATGCATCCTCCAGCCAGTCCAGGAAGACCTCTCATTAGATCAGATTCACTTTTTAGTCTGCCCGCGGTGGCACAGCCTTCCAGCTTCGCAAAAGGCAAACCCTTCGCACGCCATTTCGTGTCGGCGCGTTTCACTTTCACTTCAGCACGCACGCTTGCGCCGCACGGTCGTGGGTCGTGGTCAGGTGGACCATGAGAGGTCAAGAGCGTATGCGCTTTTCACTGTCATTTTTTTCTCGATTTTTTTCCCTTTCTTCCCCTCGATAGGTCAACGTGATTTCATCTCGAACCCTAGCGTGAAAAGGGAAGACCCTCATTGAAAACCAATAGACCTCTGTTGGAAACGTCTTCCGTCCTTTTGTGGGGTGGGCGAGTGGGTTTAATGAAAGGCTGTGACTTTTTGCTGCCCCGGGGGGAGACCAATAAAAAAGAAGCCGAATGGGGAAGCGGGCAATCGTGTTTGAAGTGAGCTGTGTCGTTTCTACCGCATACGCATGATGCGACGGTGGGAAAGCGTCAAAAGGGTTTTGTTTTATCGTTCTGGAATTGGCCGTTGACTATAAAATGAACAAAAACCTCTTGCGGTGCAGTGAGCATCAACAATTGGTAATTATGAAGTGATACTCATCTTAAGAAAATACAGCCAACAACAGTAAATTAAACTCCGGTATTACATAAGCTACCTAGTATGTAATATGTAATAATTTATTATAGTCTCTAATGTATACTTTCATTTTATAGTTAGTGCCAATATATTCCTGAATAAATTATGTCACGAACAAAGTTTCAGTATTTTTCTAAGCTTAAATGTGTTCAATATTCAATTTTTAAATATTTTCAATATAATAAGTCGGAGAAAGGATGTTTAAGCTATTCTCATTAACCATCACTTAATACTATGAATTAGTGTTGAATCTTATGAATTTTTCATTTAGGATTCATTCAAATTCATTCATGAATCTTTCGAGATTCATGAATCTATAATGATTCATGAATTTTATAAGTTTCTGAAGACTCATGAATCTCTAAAGATTCAGGAATCTTTAAAATCTCTGAAGATTGATGAATCTCATGAATCTCTAAAGGTTGATGAATCTCTTGAATCTTTATGAATTTATGGATCTCTTAACAAAACCTAGGGAAACAAAACCATGTAAATGTAGCAACAAATATAGGCGATACGTAAAAAAAATCTGGTTGTACTGTGCTGTAAGGAAGCTTGTAATTAATGCATGAGATTCATGAATCTTTAGAGATTCATTAATCTTTAGAGATTTATTAGATTCATGAATATTTCGAGATTCATGAGATTAATTAATCTTTGAATCTTTGGAGATCCATGAATCTTTGTTTCAAAGATTCAGATTCATAGTCCAAAGGTTCAATCAGATTCATGAATCTGAATCTCTGTTACCGAACACTACTATGAATACATTTATAAAGATCATAATAACATCTAGTCTCATCTATATCATCTAGTTTCAACAAATCTAGTACAAATTTAAAATATGTTAAATAGTAATAATTTAATGGAACAAAAAAAAACATATTCTTTCATTCATAACATCTTCGAAATTAAAAAAATCGAGAAAGTTTTCTAATGTTGTATATATCAAATGATATTTAAAATAATTGAAAATGGGTATCAAATTATTGTGAACAAAAGCAGGTTATGATTCATATTTTTTCCTATGTAGGTTTCCCCCCCCCCCTACCAAATGTGTATATTATTTATTAAACACTCGTTCAAATACATTTCCATTGTCGGTTTATGGTACGAATGGTTTACGATGCTCATTCTGCACACGGCGGTGAAGTCAAAGGTGCAATTTACCAGCATGTGAGCAAATGCTCATTCGGTCTGTTAATTGCTCATCATTTTGCACGTTGTAAAATGAAGTTGAGGTTGAGAGAGAGAGAGAGAGAGAGAGAGAGAGAGCGAGAGGGAAAAGGAATGGAATACAATTTTGCACTATCTATTCTTTTTTCAATTTTATTCATATTACAAATGTTGGTTTTATATACAAAGGAAGCGGAGGATTTAAAATCTTAGGCATTTTTTTTTTCTTAAAATAACACCTGAGGCAATCCAATACGATGATGTTACATTGCACCTCCCACTGACATGAGCCTGAACATCGCCGGGAAGGGTGCCACTTTCATTCGGTGGCTCTCCGTGTCTTCATCGACGTCTAATTCGTGACTCCCGTAATATCGCTGGCGAAAGGGCAGACACCGGGCGAACCGGGCATTGTTTATCTAATGCAATCAGTGGTCGTTTGCCGCGAAAGGGTCGCCGGCCCATCGATGCCCACCGTTCGGTCGTTCTCGTCAAACAGAAGACGCTGGAGATTGTTTGACGGCGCGAAACTTCAATGGATTTCGTGGCCATTGCACCGGGGCCGGGCCAAGGCGGGCTGCGGAACCAGTGTGTATGTTGCCAGCGGATCGTGTTCCAGGCGGACCGTGTGGTTATCGCTCGCTTAATTGCTTGTTTGGTCGCGTGTCTGCCGTGGAGACACGAAAACGGATCCCGTGGGTCACACTTTTTCCAATCACTCCCGCCGGCGACAGGCGGAAGGAAGTGCAGGGCCAATGAAAGGGAAATCGAAAATCGGAAAAGGGAAACCTCACGACGGAAAGCCAACAACGGCGAGATGCGCTGGAGATGTGCTGCCGGGACGTTTGCCGTGTTGCGTTAACCTTTAGCGCACACGGATGGACAGAGGTTTTGCCGAGATTTTAGTGATTGTGCATCATGGGATACAACATTGTTTCTGGACTGGTATAACAGCTATTATGATAACTGGTGGTATTTTTTTTATCAATTAGAATTTACCTGAATTGAAGAGTTATAACTAGCCTTATAAAATGTATGCTTTCTATTTGGTATGAGAGATCGAATAAATCCCCCAGTCAAATCCTCCTTACCATTTAATCAGAAAGGGTTTATACATATTCAATTTATAAGATTCGTATATAAAATAACACTAATGTAAATAACTATCACCAAACTCTTCGAACAGATTTAGAAATGATACGTATTTCGAAGTGTAGAGCAAATTTCTTAATTTATTTGACATAGATCTATTTCTATAGATCATAACCCAAGACAGTGTCTCAAACTAAGTGTAAATCATTAAATTTTATTGTTTTCTATACTATTATTCAACCGTTTTCACTCGTTTTTACTTGCACAGTTTTAGTACAGAGTTTTTATCAATTTTTAATTGAATGTATGTTCATGTTTGATTTTATTTCTGATCTAAGTTTTTCTAATTGTTGCACAACATGTAGTTTTGTTTGTTGCTCATTTTTGGTTCACAAGCTTGTTTCTGAAGAGACATTTGAGTGTTCAAGGGTTGAATTTAAAACAAATTAAAAGCTCTCAAATTATCACATATGCAAATTGATGAATATACTTTATGGCCACAGTAACGTTATTTACAATATAAGTTGAAGATTTTCTCTATTAGCATTATTTTAAAAATGTCATCTAGTAATGTTTTCGCCACCACTGTACCTGGCTGCATCGTACCGGTGCATTTCATTTGTAAGCTACTTGTGGCTATATTTTACCTCAACGTGTCCCCGCATCCAACACAAGGCATACACAGCATCGCGGGCAAGCTGACTCATTTGCCATCCCGAGGTGCAAATGGAACTGTGAGGACAAATTGAAATTTCTCTACTTCAAATTCCAAGTAAGCTCCCCTCTGTCTATCGCTCCGCTAGGGACAGGTTTCTTCAGTGTGTCCTCCTGATCTGATTGGGCCGGTGACCGGACTGGGGACGAAGGGACCGGTCTCAAATCGGATCTTTTCCTGTGTGAATATTCGTCTCACCCACGGTGTGGTGGCGTGGGCTAATGAAAAATCGTGCCACGCGTGGTGCCACGGATTCAATTGGTTGTGCGCCCTCCGGATGAGTTCGAAATGTTTGTGTTTTCAACACCTTAACGAATTTCGAGCGAGGGATCAAGAGTGAGAGTGGTACGCGGTGTTTCTGTGGTTGAGGACGGCGAGCCGTCCATTGAACTGCAGTCTTGCGAGGTCCCCGATGCATCGGTTCGCTGCACAGCCCAACCCGTTGACCCATTTCCATTCGCGCCAGCACCGTCGGAGGGCCCGGTTTAACCCGCTAATGATTTTCCTTCTATCTTCTATTGATTGGTCGATTGTACTGTATTGAAATGGCATGTTGACTTCCTTTTAGTGTCGGTCGTGGACCTCCTACAGTAGAAAAGTACCGCGCGAGGGAAACAATGGGCCAGGTAACAGTCGAAACGAGAACGGGATTTTCTTTCGTTCATTTGAAAAGTTTGCAGAGATTGCAGAATCTGTTTCACACCTTCGCATTGATCGGAACGCTTTTTTTTTGGTTTGCCAAACATCTACTACGCCACGGACAGCAACGCTTCGGGATAATTAAAATGTACTACCGTAACCATTGTCTAGCTCCCTTGGAATGAAACGGTTACGAAAGAGAGTACGATAAGTGAATCTTTTTGGCAGGGTTTTATTGGGTTTTTTCGTTCTCCGGAGGGAGCAGCCGCAGCGTGATCCCATTATTCTTTGTTTCAATTAACCCAAAACTTGGCTTCAATGGATGAAGCAAACCAGTGTGTGGTGCAGTGCAGTTTCGGTTTTATATTAGGTAGCGCTTCGGTGAGTTGGTAAGTTTTTGCTCAAAGCAAAATTTTATCTGGATTGATTTTTCTGTTGTTAACACAATAATAAAACGTTTCATTCTTCAGTATCTTTGCTATTTCGAAGAAATGTCGAATGTCGCACGAAAAAAATCTTTCGCCAAGAGGTTATGAACACGATCCAAACGCAAATATAAATAGTTTCAACTAGGATAATACAATTGCATGATTACTATTATGTCTGTCAGTTAAATCAAACTGATACCAGTTTTCGTAAAAGATATGTCTGAATAGACATGATATGTTATATATGCTTGTGGTAGTATGGTAGAAATGGTTATATATGCTTGTTTTATAACCGTAATATAACAATAGGATCACTTGTTTCCTGCTTGCAAATATAACGTGTAAAGTAACAAAAATCAAACTGAATACAAAAAAGAAGAAAAACTTACTAAGCTTTTAAGCTACCTACAAAAATACCAAAAAATGTGTGACCACGCACTATAGTAGCTATATAGTTTTTAAAATCTTGCAATAACGTATTAGTCTGTTCCAAATATTTATAGTAAAGTAACTATAGTAAACAACATATCTTGAAACAAAATATCTCCGCTGACGATAAAACCCTTCGGTAGAGTATTAATTCGAAATTAATTGAAGAAAACATAAAAAAATTGTTTCACTTTAGATTATAAATAAAATAAACAACCATAAAAAACACCAGATAGAAATGAAAAATGAAAAATAATACAAAGCCCGCGTAATACAACACCAAGAACCAACATCTAACACTTTCACTTTCCGTCAACCACATCGGCAACGAAAGGAGATCTTGCCCCTACAGTCTGTTTAATGTTTACTTTCTTTCCGTGACATACCTAACAGAGCTAAGAGGGTCTTGACATAAGATTGATAGTAAAACATGCTTACGCAGCGAACATAAACCTACTAACCCAAGCCATCAAGGCAGCTGGAGATGCCTGTCCAAAGCTAGCGTAGGAAACATGGTTCGCACGCATGCCTACGATCTGCCATCTAACGGAGCAGGAACTCATCACAACCCAGTAGAAATAAGTAACACGCACGCATAAATCAAACGTGCGGACGTCAGGAGTTAATTATTGAATTACGCAAAATTGCTCGTCGCGTGAAGCGGTCGTGGAAGACATTGCACATTTCTCCAGCATCTCGACCTGCTTTGGTGATAACTTTGTTGTTTTCCGCGAGGTGGATGGTACGGTAGGAAGGCATCGGAAGGTGGGCACTTCCGTGCGAACTTATTAAGACATATTTGTCAAGCGCAACTGACACGCACCTTCTACGACGGGGCAGCGAAAGTGCATAAATCCTGCGCTACCAACTTGAACCAGGCTGCGAAAAAAAGGAAAGAAGAATTTCAAACTGAAATCAATTAATGACATCTAGTGAGGGCTTTAAAATATAACATACCGTGCTGGAAATAAATACACTTTTCTGCAGATTGAAAATCGCTCTAAAAAGCTTTTATTTCATCAGAAATCGTTTCTCCTTTCGTAAACCTCTTTCCAGCCGGTGATCGTATGTTGCCATGGGTAACCTCAAGGTTAATTATTTCTCGACACAAATGTAGTCTGCGATCGTGTTTCATTCGTATCGTGTCAAGAGTTGGAATATTTATACCCTGTCACCTTGATAATTGAATGTGGAGAGAAAAGAGGAACAAAAACTACCGGGGCTGACACGTAAAACTTAAAAAACATTTTATTCAGTTTACGGTTTGACTTCAAAGATAGTAATATTATAAAAGCTTTTAGCTATTTTTAGTTATGAGATAGTGAGCTATTCTGTTTCCGTTGAGTCTTTAAACGCACTGACTCGTTCCTCGTAAGTCTTGCATTCCACCACCCTTTTCAGCTGTACAACGTTTAATATGTCAATCCAGTTCTTCCGGAGCTACGATTGCTCTCTTATTGGGCACTGTCGGTTCCGTTGCATCGAAAGAAGAGGAACGTCCATATGCGTGACTTCTTGTTGCAACAGCCGTGGAACTTGCACCGGGAATGTTTGAAGAAGCGCCACTACCACTCGGTCCCGCTCGGGAACGATCCTCAATTTGGGGAGCTACCGGCGCACCCAACAACATATCACTCACAAACTGAGCACCACGCTTCAAGCACAGCCCTACCGTCATCAATATGGCCTGGACGAACTGACGCTGGGCGCGCAGAATCATCTTCAGCCATTCTGGACGCTCCCGGCGCCGCCGTGGACGCTCCGAACCGTGGTGATGATCTCTTCTGTGATGATGACGTGACGACGAACTCCGATGGTAGCTGGAAGATCTATCATCTCCGCCCGACGATGTGGCGGTGTGCTGCTGCAGTGACCCTTGTCCGTCCGATGCCGACCTTGAGCTGGTTCGCTCCGGGCTTCCTCCGTCCCGGCTGCGACTTCGATGACGTCGACGGTAACCCATCTGGGACTGGAGCGCTGGCAACCTCAAAACACGTCTGGATGTCGCCCGGTAAGCTCACACTACTGACGTGTCGCTTGACGTTTGACGTTGTGCACGTTGATTACCGCACCACCGGTGGACTTTGCACGACACCGATCGGATGATGCGAAAAACCAACACACGTTAAGTCACGACCGTTGTCCAGAGGAGTAGGGGCTTGTTGTTTGCGGTGAGAAACTGAAATTCACAATGGCTTCACGATCACATGTGAATCAGCAAAAGCTACCCCCACCGGGTTATCCGATCGTTCTCACAGCGCGCTAGTGTTTGTGCGATGCGTCGTACGTTAAAACTTGGCAGTGCCAAGGTAGACGGTGGAAACTTCTTGCCACTACCACCAAACTTGCCTCACAGCGTTGACCATGAAATTCTCGACCCGAGCTAATAAAACAAAGCGAAAACGACGACGACCGCAGTTTCGTCCAAAACATTCACGCAAGACGCCACAGCTCAAGTCGGCAGTTCGACAACCGGTTGGGTGAAGCTAGTTCGACCGAGAAGGTCACTTTGGGACGGGTTTCCTTTCGTTTCGACTGTGTGCTCATCCGCCCCAAGAGTGATTTTGGAGTCGTTTCTATCGAATGGAATCAAGAAAGATCCATAAGATTTCGGTATTTTTGCATCGGCAGGATTCGGTCACCCTGATCACCCTGACAGAGAAAGTGCAAATTCGCTTTCCGTTTCCGGTGCGTCGTGTATATGTGTGTGTGCGCGAACGGCACGAGTTTGGTAGATGCGTGATATGATAATGAGCTTCGGAAACGCAATCCATTTCGAGCGGAATTCGGTTATTTGCTTTCCGTGTCACACCTAAAAACAAATAAAGTGATCGAATTTGAGTGAACGTGAAATATTGTTTCTTTATCATGTGCTGTGTTCTTGTTTACATGATTAATCGAAATATTGAGTATTGAATCCAATTAGATTGCCACTTAGCTTCTCAATAGTTTCGATGCAAAACTGTTGAAAATTTCTGCAGTAAATGAGTCATGTTTTATTGGTGAAAAAATCGATTCTTTTGTATGAACGGTTCATCGGTTCATTCATCTCTGGGAATCACGGTTCTTCTGTTCACGTCACAAAAAGATAGTATCATTCAAAATTTAGAATTCAGAATCCAAAAGATAGAATCACAATCAGACACATAATTAGAAAAAAAAACTAAAATAGTTAATAACGTCAAAAATTGATGAAATTATAGACGAAATAACATTTATATGTAAAACACGAAATATCATCGCAAGTCGTTGAAAAAGCAATCTCTATTGAAGCTCAATTGCCTTATAAAGAGTTTTTTTAGATTTATGGAAAAAAATAAAATGTAGAATGTGGTTTAATTAATTATCAAACAGCAGAAATTAATATTTATCAGGTCTATAAATAAGTTTCTCTTCTTGGCGTACTTCACAGAAAGGAATGACGAGATTCAGTGGCTTAGTAGTAGGTTTTTTACGCATGCCCGGTGCCAAATTCTAATCTGTAACCCCGCTCCCTTAGCAAAGAGTAACTGGAAAAAAGGAAAAGACAAAAAGGAGAAAAAAAAAATATTAAATTTCAAACCAATGCGAAATGCTTTGTACTGGTGGCTTGTCTCTATTCTATCTTATAAAAGGCAGTCAATGAGAATTCTGAATAATTGTAAACCGGCAATTCAATTAATCTTCAATTGAAAAATGCCTCATAGAAGAAGATGTGAAATTCGATCGTCATCTACATTACTGCGATCATTCTCTTATTATGCATCGTTCATTTGGTCCTACTGTTATTTACTGAGCGAATACTTGCTGGGAACTTGACCATTTCCCGAATCATTCTAGAACCAATGAAAATTGGTACCTTTCGAAATTGACTCCGATCGCAAGAGGTTCTGATTTACCCAACATCTGTATCTGTGGTTCTGATCAGCTATCTGTAGATAAATTGACGCTTGGCACCAAAGTTCACCACTTGAAACCTCGAGAGTCGTATAGACCTCATGTGCGGTGAACGTTCCTCACGTTAATTTCCACATATTCTACTCGGGATTGTGCAAAAAAAAAACATATAAAATTCGCATCGCCACGAACCGAATGCCTCGATCAAGCGGAGAAAGTGCACAATTCGCTCTCTGTTTCCGGTGGTTGATGCGTGTGTGTGTGCGTGCGTGATTTTAAGACTCCTATGAGCCCAAGGGTGGTCGCTACGTGATATGATAACGATTTTTGGAAGTGGAATCGATTTCGAATGGAATTTGGCCGTACAGGAAGTAGTGAAGGATTTTTTTGATGCGGGTTTTCGTTGATCGAGAAGGCTGTCGATCGATGTATGAATGTTATTTTTATGTAGCTACGATATACCTGATTGTTTAGTTAATCTTGATGAACCTCTTTAAAAATAAAGTTATTAGTTTACAGTGGTACTAACTAGTTTCACATTAAGACTGTTCTGAAGGGAATTTTAAAAGCCCGTTTACATGAAGCGCAACTCGGAAACTGACAGCATGCGCGAAGGCTGTCAGTTGTCGATTTAGTTGTCAAATCGTTTTTGTAATGTCTAAAATGTAAATATAAATGTTAATGTAGCTCAATAGAAAATAACATTTTGAGTGAGTGTATTAACAAATATAAAGGTATTTATAAATTATGTTGCATTTTAGTCGTTGTGTCGTATGTTCATTTGATGAATTTAGCAATAAAAGTGAATAAAAACTAGTAAATGTAGTCTGCTCCATCTAGAGCGCAACTACCATGCAAATTGTTGTCTAAATTATCCACAAAAATCCTATAGAAATTAAATTGCTACCATCGAAGGTATGCACATCTTTATACATCTTTATAGCTTTATTATAAATATACAATAAGCAAATAAACCATAAAATCAAAGCACATTATATGGATCTTTTTTTGTCGTTAAGATGCTTCACTCCCATATTTGTTCGTATAGAATAGTATTTTATCCATCTTATTGTTTACAAATTTAGTCTGCGCGATCAACATGGCATTAGTCGCCACTACTCGTACCTACATTGCCCTGAATAACTAAGAAGCAGATAAAACCAATAGTCTTCCCTAAGAAGGGTACAGAAAACAAACACCAACATTCGAAAGGACTTTGACAACCGCTCGGTACAACTTTCACCTTCATTTGCGGTGATTATTTGCATAAAAACTATGATCGGGGCGTTTGTGTTGACGATGCGTGCGGCGATGATGTTGGGACCCGTGACCGCCAATGGAACTTCTATTTCATTTCACTGTCGTTCCGCCTGACGGGACAAATCGGTTGGGGTTATTTCGTTTTTGCTTGCGAGACGGTCCCCTCGCGAGACGAGACGTCCGAATGTTTATGTTTGGCACGATCCGCCTCGCATGTGGGCAATCGGGAATCGACATTAAAATCAGAGCCCCACCGTGCAAACAAAAACAAAAACACATGATTATCATTTTTACAACCGCACCGCTGATTTAGCTTCATCCTGTGCAGGGAGGGTTCGGGTCTGCTGCCTATGTGTTGCTTACCTGGGTGTTTTTGTTTTACCAATTTTTTTTTGCGTCTACCGCCACTCCATATCTTATCGCCCGTGAGAAGGGTTACGGACGGAACCGTGTGATTGCGGTTTCGTGGGTCGCCCGATGCTTTGTTTGATCGTTTGATCGACCGGAACGAAAGTCACGCGATCGATTCGGAGCGCTTCAGCGGTTCTTTCAGTGGCCAGTGCGCTGCGTGTGTGTTCCTGATACGAGGGGTTAGAGTATCTGGTTTTGCTGCTGTTGTTGTTGCTGTATTATCCTTTGACAGCTAGTGAGGAAACCTGTAGATGCGGGCATTAGATTTCAAGCGACAGACTGTCCGCGTTTGGCGGAAATGGCGAATGATCAGAAATGGGTCAGCTCGCGTGGTTTGGAGCGATTTGCGCAGGTAGTTACTTTCGAATGCGCTTCGAATTATTAATGTTTTTTGGTTGTTGTTGTAGCTGGAGGTTTGTTTGCTCGTAGTTGAGCTTAATGATTTCATGATTATAGTTATTCAAGCAGAACATAATTTAAGTGAACAGAGGACCGCAAAAAAAGCTTTAATTGAAAGAAAAGAAAGGTGAAGGTGCAGGTTATTGGGGCATGGTGAAAAATCGCAGTATTTTCTCCAATTATGATACAAATTTATGAGCGAACGCGGTGATGTCACTCTACTTTCATATAGGAGCGTATGAAAAACCACAGGTGGAAGTATATTGAAATACATTTTAAACAATACCATTTGTGCTATGAATGGTGATTATGAAGATTAACGTGAAGCCATTCTAGAAATAACTAAACTATATTTTATGATATTAGTATACTTATTGATACCTTATGCATAATTGATTTGCGATATAAATTTTTAACGTATAAGTGTGTTATTTGATTTATGTACATTATTTTACTTAACATTATTCATCTATTCTAGTAAAACTCGTAATAGCATTTTTGCATGAACTTTTCGTGAAATTATACGAAGTAATTGTACTTCTAATTATTTTTTATTTGTAGGTTTACTACATTTATTATGTTAAATGTGACTCGATTCTTGATTCTTCACATCAATATTTAGATCTTGTAAGGTGAAAAACAGTATAAGAAAATGTTGTTATCCGTTCCTTGATCAAATATATTCAAAATACAAACCACAATGTTGATGTTTTCTTACATTTTTATACACAATATTACTATATTTTTTACCACCATAAAAATCGTTCCCTGTAGCATAACTTAAGGCCCCACATCAGCAACAGACGTATATTCCCAGCTATCTTTCCATTTCCATCATCAAGTTTTCGTGGTATTCTCATAAAAAAACAGGTGGGCGTATAGTTATGTTACGAAGTGTATTGCATTATTGTCTATTACACTTATGCACTATATGCAATATCTATCACTGATTCACTTATTATATTTACTTACATTGTTGGAAATTTCGATTCAACTAGGATTAAATTTAAATCAAGAACCCATTAGTGTAAAACAAAAACTGAAAGAAGGATAAATGCAAGAATGAAATGAATTGTATTGAACTCTGGAAAATGACAAATGAATATAAAGAAGAAAACTAACCAGCAGGAAGAGTGCACATTTATTCACACGTGAAACTTTTAATATCACAACCAGCTACTTTCGTGAGTCTATATCCCGCATTTTATCTACATACACTTACACTTATCTACATACACCTACACTACATAAACAGCCTATCTCAGCTATTCTGCGCCTGATTATTTCACTGTTGTTTCGATCTGCTGTTTGCTTAAGCACAAGTTCCTGTTAGTTGTTTATAGAACAACTTTTTTATTGTTCCTGCTATTTTCTTTAATGATATCGATTTAAAAAGGCCACCCCTATTTTGTTCCCACTGCAACCGTCGCGGTGATAATCAGAGCGCGTGATCAGATAATATTTTGATCAATCTTGATATCAATCTTTGTTATCAGCGTCTTAAATATTCCTCGCATCTTTGATAGGCTTCCGTGTAATTAAACCCGATCGTTGTGAAGCAAACGCTCAACATCGCACATCGCCGACATACGCGTCTGACGCTCATAGTGTAATGCAACCTAATTTGCATACATTATTGTATGAAGTAAAAAAAAAAAAATCAGTCTGCAATATACCTTCTGGCACAATCCTGCACGGCTGGTACAACATAAAGACAAGCGCTGCGCTGATCAACCCCCGAAACGAAAATGCTACCCTTTTGCGATGCTCTAGCACCTAGAGGATAAACTAAAAGGCGCCTCGCTCATGGGTGTGTCGTGCATATGAATTTTCTTAGGCGATTCACAAGCCAGAGGGGAGTGTCTGTGACGTACGCTAAGTGGCTGCAAATTAGAGGCCGTTTGCGTCCGAACGACGTGTCGAAGATGAACGCTGCTGGGAGCTGAGCGATCGGTCGTTCCGGCACATGCAATGACATTAATGTGCAACTTTTTGCCAGCTTGCTAAGGATCGGACACATTGGACGTTGTTTATCGAACAATTTGGACGGGATGGGCGATCGACAGCCGGAAGAAGGTTGGAACGGGAAAATGGTAGCCAATCGATCGTTTATGATAATCGCCGTGGGATCGTGGCGAGCTAGCGAACAACGCACGACATCGTTCGAAGCGTTACACATACTCGATCAGGGAAGCCACGCTATGATTGAGCTATTAAGCGGCTGGAAGTGGAAAACTAGGATGAAAATGGATCGCAAATCGTGTGACGTGTAACATGCTGTTAACATGATCTCGATAGGTTTTCCGAGGAGAAATTGATTTTCTCTTGTTAGTACCATGATGGGCGGGAAAACATGTGAAAAATACTAAACATTGTTTTTAGTTTTGAAACATGTCTCAAAGGCAATAGGTGAAGGTGGAGATAGTGTTGTTTTCAGTTAATATGGTACAATTATTTAGTTTAGTTTAATAGTTGGGTCGTTTCATATTTCCTAGTACAGATACAAGAGATTCCTGTGAAGTTTTGCGCGAAACATGGGTTTTACAAGGAGCTGTAGAACGTAGAACGTTGAAGATCTTCTAATCTGGCGTTTGGAGGAAACTGATGTCATGCTCCACAAACCGACTTTTGGTTTTATCTTATCGATTCAGGTTGGCGAGATAGACATTTTTGCATTCAAGAATCTATACTGGGCCTGAGAACCAATCCTGAATTACCTCTGGATATCTCGGGAACACAGATGGCTGAGACCTGATGCGTTTAATACAACATGTTTTGAATTAGCTAATGGAACGAATCGATTTGAACCTTTTTTAAATTGATCATTGGTAAATTAAAAATGTGGATCTGGTATTCAATGCTTTAGTCGTCTCAGAGGAAAGTTCTTTTTCTCGATGAAGATATCATCGCAAGTCTGATAAGATGCATAGAAATTTGGAACACAAAATGTTACAACTACCAATGTTAAAAATAATCGGCTTAATTAAATTATCTCTGTTATATTATAAATCCTCTCAGTGCTCTATTACACTCCAATAATTACACTGCGTTCGAATCGAATCATTAGCGTGTAATAAACTTCACTTCCCTCGGAACTATGACGCGCGCTTGGAAAAGGTGACAAGAAGAGCTGGTCGCTTCGCCAACAACTAAACGGCACTAATCACCGGGTGTCCGAAGGGCGCTCGATTCAATTACTGACCATCGGCGGAATGCCATCTCATAAATAAATGTGCAATTTTAATGTAGCCCTACCGGACCGTAGAGAGCGGCCTGGCGGTATCTAATGCAGGAAGAGACAGCGCAACAAAAAGACCAGTCCACGGCAGTGTAAGAGTCGAATCGCACCAAAGAAGGACGGACGGTTAAGGGGTGCATCCGAGGCTCGTATCGGGCAAACACCAAGGTGAGAGAGAAATTGATCGATGTGCGACGCGTTTTCTCGCCTCCGGGAAACGTATCGAACCGATATTGTCGACGGGCAAAAGGGATTTCGAAAAAAAAAAAAACGTTTCCCGTGGCACCCCTCGGGGCATTATCTGCTCGTGCGCCCTAACGCTTCGGATGCCGGGCCGGTGTTGTCTAGTCTTAATTCAGTTTTAATTTATTAGCTCGCACCGGCTCGCCTATTAGTAGATTTTATGTATTTCTACTTTTTTTCTAAAGCACCAATTTCTCACTCTCGGGCCGGCTTACTTAGTCTCGCTGGCGACAGTCTTCTTATGCGTTCCAAAGGCGTTCCACAGTGGGGTGGTTGGGGTGGTCGTAAATGTGCGTGCATATGGTTGCATGTTGGCTCCACGGTGGGAGACCCGACCGAACCATCTCTTTATGGAACTCCGGCGTGGTGGCGCACACTATTTCATAGCGCCCAAGTCGCCTCCGTCGCCTTCTGGAGGGCTCCAAAACCAGTTCCATAAACGCGCGCGTGTGCGCGGGTTTGAAAAAGTGACAGCGACTAACACTTTTACTTGAACTTGAAAGTTCATAAAATCCGAAAGCGAAATTCGTTCGGTTTTGCGACGCGCGGTCCACGCGCGGAGCCCGTCGGGGGAAGATCGTGAAGAACTTGACCAAGGCGACCTAGCTGGTCGGGTTTTATGTTTGCCGAACGTGGGGCGTGTGCGATAGCGTTGGTACCAGCCAGCAGCCCTTGGTCCCACAGCGGGAAACATCTGGAACATGACGCCCCCGGGGGGTGACACGAGGTCCCGTTTGGAGGCGCGCTCATTTTTTGCGCTCTTCTCACCTTCGCGACCCACGGATGGACTCGAAGTAGCACTCTAGTTGCGGTATTATAAAATAAAAATAAGCTGAAACGAAGAATGCTGAGCGGTCTATCTAGAGTGCAATGTGTTTCTTTCGTGTAGGAAGAAGAGCGGCTGGCCCGGAGAGGTTGAGCAATGAGCACAGATCGTTTCTAGCAGCCACGCAAATTCGTTTCAAAGACCCACAGTTCCACCTCTAGCTCAGCTGGTTTCGGTTTGCGTGCAGAATGGGCGATGGTGATAAATTGGACAAACATGATTGCAGCGGGTTCATGACCGGCAGGTATCTGATATTTGCAATATTGTTGCAGCATACGGCTGTTGACTAGTTTGACCATCTAGAACGCTTTTTGCAAACACGTAACTTTATTATCAAAAATATTAAAGTAATAAACTTCATTTACAAAAAACTGAACAGATAAATTCTTTGAAAAAGAATTCAACAATTTCTAAGCACAAAATAATAGACAAACATTCAATGAATTATATAACTATGACGTAAATAAAACAAACAAACAAAAATGCATTGATAAATCCATAACAATTCATACGTTACGATTTTTTTTCGATCTTTAAAGTGGTTTAATTCGATATTTATTGTGACATTCCTGTCTCTTATGGTTGACAGCTTTTTTTTTCGTGTAGCACATTTTATAAGTCTTATGAAAACTATATCGTAATATTGTAAAGTCTTTGATGTCATAGCAAATATATGTGTTTTGGAAAGTGTGAAAACAAATAAAACAAAACTTTCCTGCAAAAACTGAACTACAATCTAAAAAAACTCATATTTTTATCTCCAAGAAACAATGATTCGTTACGTGACTAATTTTAATGAAAATTAGTACGCATTATTGGAAGCTCTCCTTTACCGTTTTAAATAGGATTTTACTCTTCTTTGCATCCGCTTCACTTTTCAATCTTTCGACTGTCACAAAACAATTTACTATTAATTGAACTCAGCAAACGAAGCGGTTTCCTCGGCCATACAGTGATCACAACGCGCAAAACGTAAATTATTTTACCCAGAGGCCATTTGCACGCAGCCAATTTCGTGGGGCGGTAAAGCGAAACTCAGCGTGAAAAGTGACCCCCTGCGGTAGGGTAATCTGTTACCCAGCTCCCGGATTTGGCTATTCATCTCATTCCGCCGGTGAAGACGTCGGCGAGATCGAGTTGGGTTAGTGCATCGTCTTTGTGATCGAATCGCAGCGCACTATGGACCGATAATGCCGACCTAATCTAGACAAAGTTACTATTTCCGTGTATTCGGTTACTTTATTACCTCATTACAGTCATTTTCATTTTTATTTCTTTTGTTTTCAACTTTTCTACATTTTTTTTATTTTTATGTTTTAACCTTTCATATTGCGCTCAATTTCATGTTAAGCTTAGTTATTGCATTGTTCGATTTCGCGTTGCCTGGAATCTGGATTTGGGGATAATTTTATGTTCTTTCAATATGAGGTTAATTTAAAGATTTTTTTAAAGCTGGTTTTTTGCTTTAAAGTTTAAACATTTTATTTTGTTGTTGATGTAGTTGTAGGGTTGTAGTTTATTGTATACTTATCTATTATATTTTACCTTTATTTCAATTTGCTACTTAGTAGTTGTTTTATTTTTTATGTGTTTACAAATAATTTTCTTAAATAAGTATTAGATTGCTTTAGTCTTCTGTCGTAATTTTCTCATTGTCACTATTATTTTCTTGTTAATCTAAAATTCAAAATTAATTTTGATCCTGTTAGTTTTCTTTTTCAACTCTTTTGTATTGGTTTGAGACTTGATAGGCTTGCGAAAAGATCAATTTATCTCTCTCACCATACCCATAGTTCAGCGCGTATGGATAGCTTCTCCTCCCCAAAAAAGTAAAGCCCAGCAGGCACGTAACGAATTGATTAAGTCGTCGAACCGTTGGCAAGCTACCGCCACTCGACCGATCTGGGCTCCTTCGGGCGGCGTTTTCAAAACGGGACGACCCGGACCCCGTCCATCAGCCTGCGGGTGGATGACGAATGACGCAGGATTGGATCGGTGCGGCGCGCGCGCGTGCTCCGAAAGCCTTTCGCCTATTTCGATTCCGAACTTTCCGCCTCCGTTAGGGGTTGCCTAAAGCGAAAGTGAAAAGTTTGAAATCGAACGAGCGTTCGACGTATGGTTGGGACTCCCCCTCCTTTACATCGCCAAACCGGGAGGTGAGCTGCATCGGTGGGACGGCTAGTGGGAATTGTAATCGATTTAAAATAGAGGTGGTCAAACCCTTTCCAAAGCGAAGGCAGGAAGACGAGATCGCGGAGGCTGCGTATGTCAGCAGACAGAACGTCAAATAAGCTGAACGCACTAGCCTAATCCGATTCGAACGTAAGGGTGGAGTGAAAAACTTTCACAAACTTCTGTGCAAAGGCGCGCGTGCGCAGATTTGTACCGAGGTGCGGACAGCTTCCACCGGCGTCGACGTCTTCAGTCGATTAGTCTTCGGGTGTGCCCCTGAGAAGATTAACACGATTCGGACCCTTCTTCTATCCCAAACGAAAAGGCGTATGCATAATTTTGCATACCAATCTCCCAGCCTAGCGACGCAGCACTGGGGAAGAAATGCGAGCGGGAAAAAACGCGATCCCGAAGCCTGATACCGAGCTCAAAATATGGTCATGCCGGCTGAACCATTTCGTTTCACAATCACGCCACCGTTGGTCACACCAAAATTGACCTTGACCGCAATACAGCACGAGCTTCAGCGTGGTCCGAGTTGGGGGGACCCACTAAGCTCAATTTATCTTTTTCTGCACTCCTGCTGCCGGCTTTTATTGCTTCTCGCCATCTCTCGGCGAAGGGGGAGGCTGATGGACCAAGATTGCCGGAGATTCGGTTGGAAGATTGTGTGCAAATTATGATTTTATTCACCCACTACCGAACAATCTGATCACAGGTTGTCACCGAATCGACTTCAGCCCCATACTCGAGGTCCGGTTCAGAGTCGTTTCTGTTTCAACTTAATCATTGCATACCGCTTGTTACTAATAATGAGCTTGTTTTAGTGAGCGATTTTCGGTCTATTTAGGAATGTCTTTTTTAGCAACTGGCAACAAGTTGCTGTTGCCGGGGAAACGATTTAATTTTGCTTAAATGCTCCGATTAGCGATTTAAAACATGCGGTTTTGCGAATCGGGTAACTGGATCGCTTGGTTTTTGGCAACGATAGTGAAAGTTGATTGATATGCCGTGATAAGAAAAGGAAAACAAAGCATGGACGTGGGTGAATTAAATATAACCGATGGGTTTTTACTTTTTAACTAATTTTATGTCTCGTAGTTAGCTAAAACGAATTATTTATTCTTTTATATTACCTTTTGTTTTTCTTTTACCATTTGTAAAGATTGTATTTGTCTTTATTGTACACTTTTGAACGTAAATGAAATAATATCATAATTCTTCTGCAATGCAGTTTTCTTATCTGTTTAACTATAAATTGATTTTTTCTTCTTACTTAGAACTTGTCATTTACCCATCTTATAATTAACTATATTTTATTTTAATTTGAAATAGCAAAAAGCTCTGTAATTAGTTAATCATTTTTGTATATTAGTTTTCGATTATTTCAACTAATCTGTTGTGTGTTTTGATTGTGAAATCTAAAAAAAATTATTGAAAACCTTATATAGAAATCCTGAAAACATTCACTCTGAACCTTTAAATGTAATTTATAATAAGCAAAGATGTTTGGTTGAATAAAAATTATCACACTGTTTGATAAAAAAGACTGAAAAAAGACTAAAAAGACTGAAATATTAACTGAATTTTCCGGAATAAAACATTTACTCATCACGTTTACCAATCATGCTTGATTTATAGAATGAAATTATTGCATTCGTTTTTGCTTTTGATAGTTACCAGAATTTCAGTTGCAGGCTGGTCAGGCTAGGCCTTCCAATAGAAGTTTTTCGTGCATTGTAACTCCTACTTAATGATTTCAGTTTTACTCCACTTTACCTTCAATAAATTACAAAATAATACTTTATGTTGGTATTCGACTGCAGATTTCTCAGTACAAATGGACGGATTTACTTTATGAACTTATTTGAGGAATACAGTTTGCATAACCGCTTTTCTTCAGTAGATGCAAGATTTATTAGTAGTCCAATAGAGCGATACAATGTTGGTACGACTTGATGATGATAAATTTTTGACACCAATCCCAGCTCAGCTCAGACTGGTTTTGCTCACAGAAGTCTTGTGCGTTACATTTGCTGGAGATTAGAGCTGAACTACCATTAACCTACATTGAATCGGGCAGATTGGGTTCAACAATTAGCGCACCGATCCGGAAATGTAGCTCTAGCTATATGTAACCTATTGGGACAATTCCATCCCAAAAGCTGGCAAGCAGTCAATCGTTCCAAGAAAAGCGAACGAGTAAGGAAAGCGGAAAGCAGGGGCATAAACAACATCTGACCTGGGCGTATCCTGGCTTGGCAAAAGCGCAGCGGGAATGCAATTTCTTGCACGGATGTTCGACGGGCATGGAGGAGGAGAAATTGCAGGAGAACACTACGGTGTGAGTTCAATGTGACGCCGGTCTCCATGATGACCCTTTCGCACTCCAGATGCCGCAACCGTTTAGTCCTGCCCTCTACCGGTATTGTCACATATAGTGAGGTGAAAGTTGCGATAAATCAATGCGTCGTTGTAGTTGGAAATTGCAAACTGACCCGTAACGACGCCGAATAGGGATTGTGCTTTGTTGCGGTGTGTAAACTTGTGTTCAAATGTGGAAGAACTGGTTAGAAAAATCAGTCTGAAATTTGCTTAAAATAATCCGGCTTTATACGCAATTTCAATATTAGGGCATTTTGTTCGAAATCTCATAATTTTTCAATGTTTTGTTGATTGTGGTCTACAAAATTGTGGTCATTATTTAGATATTTACATATTTCTTAAACAGTCTTAGGATCATACCGGATCATTAAACTCTAAAATACCGTAATAAAGATTCATTTCACATCAATAAACAGTCACCGCATAAGTAATAGCACCGATGCGGCATTCGAAACGAACAGAAGGCATTCAGCTTTATCTGCAATCCGAAATCGGGCCAAATTTATCATCCATCCTTTATCGGATGCATCCATCGTAACAGTGACCGATTTTCTGCAGCTGGTAGCCAGCCAAGTTTTGCCATCTTTTTATCGGTGTGGTGCAAATAATGGTGAGCAAAATAAAGGGCACCGTCTATCGCACAGAGACACATCTGTTCCCTGTATACCACGGCAGACAGGAAATATGAAACGTCATGTTTATTTATCTGAATAATTCATAATAATCTCTAACCACCTTCCCGATCGGTGACTAGCTGCATTGCATTTCATTTTTTCTCCTATTCAGCACGGTCCATTTTCGCTGATCTGTACAATGAATTGTTGGGTTCCGGGTCGGGTTTCATCATGTCCGCTGCAAGGAAATGCTATCGGACCAGGTTGAAACTGGCGTTTCCTTGAGGAAGCGCTTAGTAGTTTGTTTTTTAGCATAGCTGGGCAGAGTAATAGGGTATCGTATGAGGAAATTATGTGCTGATCAAATCCACCAGCAGACCTCATTCTCTTCGGGCAAAACGAAACCGGCCATTCGATAATATGGAGGAAATCACAGTTTAGCGTCGAAATCACACCCTCAAGGTCGTCTGATGGGAGCGGTTTGATCAAATTTACATAATTATGCACATCCATCCATCAGATTAGTGCGATTGCGAATTCGTGATCATCTTTCGCTAGTTGATGGTTTTATTGCTATTGTGACTGCTTCGATCATGAAGCAGGAAGTTTTTTGGTCGTATCGGTCGTAGCGAAATTGTCTATTCAAGCACGTTGTCCGAATTCGAAGCAATGTGTTAACACAGCTGGGCCTATATGTTTGTTTACAAGTACAATTATCATTTTTCTAAAAATGTTAATAGATTTAATTCCAAATAAATAAACCAGGCTGCTTATTTTGCGTTGCTTTGTTATGTGATTAAATTTTTTAACTAATTGTTTATACATGATAATCTGCACTGATTGTTTTACTTTTTGGAAACATGTTTGTATGGCTTTTTAGATGTATATTTCCACTTTCATGTATAGCATGCACTGTAAAATAATATGTAAATTAAATATAATGAGTTTAAAATAAAATAAGATCTTAAGGTTGTTTTTGAAACATAGCAGATAAAAAATGAGATATATTTTCTAAAACAAATTTAATACTAAATAAACAAAACAGCTTGATAAAATTTCAATTGTAGCCCAATTTACTTTTAGAGCAAAGCTTTAATCGGGAAAAAGAGAAGAAGTGTTTCGAAAGCAATCAGATAAAACAATACAAATTTCAGATCAGGTGTACCAATACCAGTTGATACCAATTTCATTCGTATAATAGATTTAGGCTGGCAAAAAATATAATTCCTGTGATATCTGAAGGCTTGTTTAAATATTAATTCAAAATTTTAATAGCGGCTAGTGTTTTTAATGATTCAAAACATAAGTTCTCAGTTCTGAAGTGATTGATACATTCATTGACATACATTTTGGATGCGCATCAATGACATCTACAGCAAATTGAACAATCCCGGTAATGCTCTGTCGCGCAGAATTTTCTTCTAGCAGCTCGCCCCATCGGTCAGGGACAACAGGTGTACGATTGTTTTGCGGAAAGTCCGATACCAACCGCAAATGCCAATTCTTTCGCGAAAGAAATCATTCATCGACTCGTACGATGAGAGCCAGCCGCTAGCCGTGGCATGTGCTAAAATGATATTTAAATCAGCCCACCTTTTGCACGAGATGCTTTGACAGGCGTATAAAACTAGTCCAAGCCACTGGATGGAAGAAGATAGCAGGAGTAGCGGTTGAGACGCCTATAAACACCGATAGAAGATGCTTCGTCCAATTATCTAGCAAATATGCAACCGGCAAACCTTGGAACGAGCGATAGACGAAAACTGGCGAGTTGGGTTGAAGACGAAATGGCGATGAAATGTTGTTTGGCCAGCAAATTTATGCACGGACCAGACAAGAAGTAAAAAGAGCATCCTATTCCTAGCATCAGGTGGACAACAAGACACAACGACGAAAACCAGTGACAGATCAGGCTTGTAGAGGACTAGTAGAGAAGTATTGTTTTTTTTATGGTGAAGCGATACCTTGTGTCATCTTTGTTTCTAGGATGGCGAAAGAAGATTTGAATGTCGGAGCGGGACAGAAGCTGGTGGCGTATACTATGCGAGCGCGAATTTCGTCAAACGAGTCCTTGCTTCAGATCGAGATTGCTTAGAGGACGAATGCTCCTCTGCTGAAGATGGGGATGGAACTGAAACCGTTTTCTGATTATATAAAGCTCCTGCGATCGTACCGATACAGCATCAGTTCGCTTTCGAACTTTCCTAGTACAGCATCAGTGATATCTACAGCTCAGTTCAAGTCAAGAGGCTTCAAACAATCAGATAAATCAAAGCACAGCAAAATGTTCCGAAAATTGGTGAGTTGCACTCCTGTTCTAAAAGTGATACGATTCTTTAGCCCCGGAAACCGTCATTTCACCGAAACCAAGGGTACTGGTTTTGTGATGAAGTAATTCGCATTTTTTCTCGCCACTGCCACCGCCCGATTTGCTAAAGAAAATGCGACTAACTTCCTCGCAAAAGCTGACCGCAAATTATCGGCGGAGTAGTAGCAGGTTGGATCGACACCATCATCAGTGGTAGCAGCAGTAGGCAGCAATTCATTACATTGCGTGTAGGACATGTTGTTGCGTTTTAGTACAGCTTTTAGTACAACTCTTGTCTATTAGCCTATCTTTGCGCTCACTTCCCGGAATATTGTGCTCTAGCGAAGTTTTGTAGTGCCAATTTTGGCATGTACGACTACTAATTTTATCTTGGAGATGTTAGCTTTACATTCAACAATATCTGTAGCCACTTCTAAACGCTCCATTTTACCTTCTCAATTACAGATCGTTGCCTCGCTGGTGGTTGCGCTAGTCGTTGCCATTCCTCAGCGCTCCCAGTCCCGAAGCGGCGGCGGCGGCGGTGGCGATGACGCTGGTGCTGAAACCCTCAACCACGACACCGTGATCAATGCGGATGGATCGTACACGTACAACTACGAGACGAGCAACGGCATCAGTGCGTCCCAGGCCAGCAACGATGGAACCAACGCCAACGGAAACTTCGCCTACACCGCTCCGGACGGCGTCCGGTACGAGATCGTGTACGTCGCCGACGAGAATGGCTTCCAGCCGCAGGGTGCCCATCTGCCGACGGAGCCCCCAGCACCCGATCACGTCATCAAGATGCTGGAGGATATGCGCGCCAACCCGCCAGAGGGCGCTGACATCGACTCGCTCGACGCTACCCTGAACCGACTCCGCGCTACTCTCGGCTAAGTGAAGACGTATCTGGTGATGCGATGCAGCACAACGTCAGCCCGTGTTAGTAGATTAATGACAGAACAAACGTGTACAGCTGCTGTAGGATAAAGAAGGCATAGCACGTGCTAGGCCTCGTGTTGTTTGGGTGTAAAACAATGTAAAATATATGAAGCCTCGCGCCCTTTAATCGAAACAATAACTTATTTGTTTAATGTACGGTTTCAGATAGGAAAAATTGATGAAATTTTTAAAAAATTGAGCGGGCTTGTCCGGGAATTGAACCCGGGACCTCTCGCACCCGAAGCGAGAATCATACCCCTAGACCAACAAGCCACAGAAACAATAGAAAGTAAGACCCAAACAAGAAACGCTACACCATACACGGACCCAATACACAGCATTTCGAGAGGCAATACGCTTTCCCTTCACTTTTCATCTCACTACAACGGCGCCTTAGTGAGAGATCGGTTGGAGCCTCCAGGGTATCTCACTGCTCCCATCTCACGAGCTGCTGGGCTCTCCGTGTGGCATTGCTATTTTGAGCAAAGAAATTGGTGGGAGAAATCAAGTGTCTTGCGTTGCCTTCTTTCACTTTCTCTCGTGGGTACTCGCTCACTTCACCTGCGGTCCATCAGTGAACAGCTTCAAATGGCATGACGTTAAGTGACCATAGTTATGACATGCATCAGATAGATATGGTACACTGTTGCTACATCGAGATAAGAAAACATGCAGCTTTTGTATGTGAGATAACGTTGTGTTGTAGTTTGTAATGGTAATTGCTATTAATTAGAAGTTGATCAAGTCAATGCTCGAGTATCAAATTTTAATTTTAGATCTTACACTGTATTTCCGATGTCTACAGTACTGTAATGATTTAGCTGTAATGATGTAATTAGCTTTGGAGTCCTTCAGAATGTAGTCCTTTACAAGGGGTATATAAAGAAAATTGAAACATTTAATACAAATTGTGGATTCAAGAAAATTCCACAATTTTCATCACAGTTCGTTGACAACTGATACTGTCAGATTCATTACTGTCAAAATATAGTAGTTTGCATCGCATTTGCAGCAGATTCTCAAGTTCTTACTTGATTCCATATATTTGCAAATATGTGAATTGAGTTATAACTCCTGCTGTTATGGGACTAAATACTTATTTATTTAATTATAATTTATCGTGCTATTTTTTACACAAATTTAAGCACTCAAGCCCTTAACCAAACAATCGATCAATCAAATATTTCTAGCTGGAATTGATCAGCATAAAAACAAAATTTTATAGCCAGTGTACCAATGCATATAATACATAATTCGATTACCAACAAACACGAAAACTTTGTTTACATTTAATTTCCGTTTGTTTTTTTTTTAAACAACACTTAGTTCATCGGTCAATATAAAACTGTAAATAATATGGTTATATACACTTACCTATTCGAGATAGCCCACAATTTTTTTCTATAACTAAGTACAATCAAATTAATTTTGATTTTGACTTTTTAAATACGATTTCTTTCACCGTTTTACACATCAATTACAGAACAAGTCAAAAGGTACAAGATAAAGCAAATTTGTTTTATCCTTAACAAAACTTTTAGAAATCCGTAAAACTATTCAAACAGTGGTTAACTTTCAGTGGTTAACCGCAGTTAAATTACAGTTTTCACGAAAACAATTGTAAATTATAAAAAGATTTGTAGGATAAAAATGTTATGTTATATAAGTTATAAAAAACAAATAAAATCAACTCCTTCAATAATATTTCACACCGGTTCTATTTCATGTCCGATCGGATAACAAACAGTTCAACAACGAGAATTCAAATTTTCTACTTAATCCTACTGCGTGGTAAGTGATGGGGTAAGGATGATGCAAAAAGCGTCCGGCGAAGGAACACTCTTTGCGCCCGAGATGAGATGAGTGTTGGCTAACGATGTCCATCATCGAAGTAACGTCAATTCCAATGCCAAACGAGGCAAACGAGAGCTTAGTGCTGTCGCAGACGAGCGATGGTGGCGTCGAGGGCTTCCAGGCTGAAGTCCTTCTGGTCCTTGGGCGGGTTGGCGCGGATCTGCTCCAGCGTCTTGAACACGTGCTCGGGCGTCGGCGGCGGCGTCGGCAGATGGGCAGCCTGCGGCTGGAATCCGTTCTCGTCGGCCACGTACACCACGCGGTACTGCACACCGTCCGGGCCGGTGTAGGAGAAGGCTCCGTTGGCACTGTGCGCTCCGAGACCGGACTCGTGGGCCGCGATGCCATTGCTCGTCTCGTACTGCCAGTTGTAGTGACCGTCGTCCTGCAGCACGTTCTCGTACGACACGATTTGGGCGTGCGCCTCCGGGTTCTGGTGCGAGTGGACACGATCGAGTGGACCGGCGGCAACGGTGGCCACGAGAAGGGCGGCGGCGAACACGAAACGGAACATGGCTAAGCTTGGTTGTGGTGTTGTCTGGTGGTTGTGCGAGACACGCTAATGAATTGACGGCGACGGCTGATTAGCTGCAACTGATGCTGAAAACTGATCCAGTTCGCTAATTTATACCAACTTCCAAAAATTTGCATCGTGCACCGACGCAGCCACGCCCCACAAGTCTTGGTCGAGTTCGGGTTCGTCAACAGCGGAACAGCTTCGGGTGTTGCGTGCGTGCCAGTTGCGCCTACTCAGGGCCAAGGTCAAGAGTGGCACAATTTTTTTCTCGTTGGGGTACCTTTTCTGGGTGGCACCAGACAACGTAAAATCTGAGCCCGCCAGGAGGAGGTGATTGATTAAATTTTCATTAACGTGCGTTCCGAACGTGTTCGCCTGCTACTCATTATTAGCCGTGGACTGGTTTTCTTGTATTTAACCACCACAAGCTCCTCGCACCAGCTGTTCAGACTAGCACAAAAATCCGTCTCGATCGATTAGGAGATTATGTCAGTGAAGGGTGAAGTCATTTCTCTCCATCGAACACCTCGGACGGACACATTTTTTCGAGCCCTAGGAAGGCAGCTGCAGTGGAAGACAGGTTCACACATAAAAATGCCCAAGGAATGCTACTGTTACAAGGCAGCGTTTTGGTTAAAAATGTATGCTTAATAGAGGGACGACGAAACGCTGCGGGATATCATCATCATGCCAGCGCCAAGAAAGGACAAAACGCTTTTAACGACATTAAGGAGACAGGTGGAAGATCACGTTCGACAAAGAATTTCCTTGTTGGCTTGTCATTATCGTAGGGCCACAATTAATGGAGGGATTATGCTCGACACGATTGAATTGATTTCAGCTGAAAGAAACGGTGTAAGATGTGAGAATTGTTGAAAAAAGGATTTTTTTTATTTTTTTCAATTCTCAATTGCGATGTTTTGAGAAATGTCAGTGCAGTTTCAGAGTTGGAAACTTAAGTCGTCACAAAGTCATACAGAAAATGGTATTGATACATACAATTATATGTTGTCTCGAGGGAGGTTTGCTCTGGCGATCAAAACCGCAATTAAAATTTTAGCGACAGCTAATGTTCACCAAAGTATAAACATGTATACAAAATATGCGTATACTAT
>KB672602.1:3999880-4034659 GCA_000349145.1 Anopheles dirus | reverse complement strand
GTAGAAGGGTTTGATTCAATTGGCTTCCTTTTGGTGTGGTCTTCAGTAACTCTGTTCCTGGCATTTACATCCTGGAGTATCAGAATTTCAGGGAAGATTCAAAGTGTAGCATTGCCCTTGATGAACCTGTGTCCAGCATTATCTTCGGAATCCAATGCTCAATGCTTGGTTTTTGTCCTTTTTTTGCATAAATGATACCAAACTTCGCCTGAAGTCATGTGATAGCTTCTTTTTTCTAGGCACAAATAACCTTAAACTTCCATTCCTGGCTTTCATGGGCTAATTTATATCCGAAGTCTGAATAATAATAGTCAAATCTTGCGTACGGAAGGACGGTTTATTTGAGATTTGAACTCACAACCTGTGGTATGTATGACCTTGCACTTGCGCACAGGGTCATATGATCGAGATATAAGTGTGGGCTATAAATCGATGAAACGTCAGATTTCTTTCTGCTAGAACTCGTTCCTACTGTAAGAAATCAACAGCAAAGTACTACAAATAACGGATTTAGACGTTTGTTCAAACCATGTGCAAAGCATAGAAAACAACTCGTTTGATCTGTTCAATAAATAAGGGAAGAACTTATCAATCAAAGCGCTATTACATTAAAAAAACGCTCTGGTTGCAGGCTTTCGAGTTAAATTCTGTAATGATTTTCTCCGTTGACCCACTAACCGAGATTTCATTCCATACCTAGCTCCCGTTCTGCCAATGTGTTCGAACTGTCCTATAGAAAGAGACCTCCAGTATCCAGGAACGCACCAAACAGCTCCAAAAAATGCCACTGCATCAGTGACATAACTCTTTCTCCGACCTACATTCAAGCATACGCTGCACCGCATTGCAACCGAGCGAGCGAGTCGTTTGATAATTGATTGCGGCAATTAAGTAAAACACACGCGGCTCGTATGGTTCTGCCACCCGCTGGGTGTGATTTTCGAGCAACCGTTTTCTTGCGTTCTTCGATTTTTACTGGAATCCCCTCCACTGGGCGTATGTGAGAAATGTACTGGCGGAAGAATTTTCGTTCGACAGCCGTTTCGTTCCCTTACGGAAGAGGGCTCTCTTCCAAACCGTCGGACGTGAAGCAATGTGATAATGGCAGAGAAGAAAGTGGTGATATTTCTTTGTCTTATGCTACCGTCGCTTGTTAGTGCGTGTCGGGTGATGGTCGGACGCTAGAATGGAAGAAAGAACAGGGTAGGGAATTTCTGTTAGTGCAGAAATCGCTTTTTGATTGGGCGCAACCCCGGTGGTTCGCACAGTTGGATAGCAGAACGCACCTGCGATCATGTTGAGCTCATGTTGAGCTTAATCAAGATCAACATTTCTTGAATTTCTCGATTTTTGAAACTTTTTTTTATTAGGCAGTAGCTCATATATTTTTACAATTACTGACGTGTGCGTAGCGTGTATTAAATGGCTTTAACGTTGTGATAAGCTTTATGCTATCACTATATTAATTTTGATCAGCATTTTTCCCCTAAAATATAACGTCATTTTAAATCCACTCTTTAATACAGGGTTTTATCTATTTGCTTTATTATTTTAATTCATAGCTGTTTTGAAATATCGATGAAAAATAACTTAAATTTGTCATTGATTAGTTGCGTATGCTTGAAGCAGTTACCTGGAGACATTTTGGATGCCATGCGGTAGAGGCACGTCTTACGGTTTCATTTCAAAACATGGCTCACACAACGCCTGAAAGTATGCAATCTGTAGTACATTTTATTTGCTCCACAACGAGGGGTACATCAATGGTTAAGATACGAACAACTAAACAAACTTATTAAATAATCCATTCATGTTTATTTGTTTCATTTTATATGATTGATTGTTTTAAAATAAAAAATAAATAAATAAAATAGATCAAATACCTTGAAATTATACCGATTAAAATATAACTACACAAATAAATGTTTATATGCTAATTTTGTTAGTGATTTGTCCATTTATTTACACAATTTTGTGAAATAAGAGAGATTTATGGTTTTTTAAAACTTTATCAAATAATTTATTAATGCAGTATTAAAGAAATGCATGTTTAAAATGCGGTATGACCCAATTTGAAAAAATAATGTGATATTTTAATTTCACTTTACATATTTTGATCAAATGCTGAGTCAATTGTAGAGCCCTGTGCAATCATTGTATTTTGTCAACATTAAACAAATATATAAAATGAAATTTATCATAAATATGCTAGTGTTGATACATATTCGTTTATCTTTCCATTTTGCGTTAAATTCGCCACCAACGTGCCTACAAAGATTCCTAAACCTATAAAAAAATCGCAACATAATGCTTTATGAATATGTCATGGTGTGGGCCATATCTCAAATTAAATCGTCTCACGCATTATATAACAAAGTATCGCCTGTGTAACACGATTTGGATTTCTGCAACTGAAAACTCAATTCAAAAGATGCCAACTCATTTATACCTTTGAGTCACCAGCTTCACCATTACGTCTGACGTCTAGCACGAGTGTTCGTGTACAAACAGAGCAGAGATTGTTTTCTATGCGAAAGGCAAACAATTCGCTTAAGGCAGCATCAAATATTGGTCTAATTTTAGCTTGAGATTCTTACCGCACGGAGGCACATTTGACTAGTCCAGCTGGTGCTCGATGGCTGTGAAGCTTTCTATCAATTTATAACCGATCCGAAGAAACCGGTCCGTTTGGATCAATATTGACACATCGGACCAAGCAAGTTCTTTGTAGTCACGGATCAACGCCAACACCGAAGACGAATCACCTGCTGCGATAGTGGCGTCCCGATGAATGCATGCAGCACTGCATCTTGGCATCTTGATCGGAACCGTTTATTGCTGGCTTGCTTCGCAAAACAACCCGAACGCGGAAGAGCAAATGTCATCCGCGTGGAGATGATTTATGCGTGAATCGGATCAGCCGAAAACTCCGGTGAAAGGAAGGTGACCTGTGCGCACAGGTAGATCACGGCTCGAGTGGCATCGATCGGAAGATAAACTTGCAACAATGCAGCTTCCCAGCTCGCGCGACTCGCCAACACCGGTATGCTCTCGATTCGTAATTGGACACAAATTTGGGAAATAAAACTTGCACCGACACTGGCAAGGTCAGACGTCTATCAGGAAACCCATTCACGTCGTCCAGCAACAACTTAATTGGATCATAAAGAAACACGGTTTATAAATGGAGCTTGGGCTTAGAGGGGGTAGTTTGCTGTTTTGCTAACCGTTTTGCATTGGTAGCAACGCCATCGGAGCTACAGCGTATCCAGATCAGTCGCGAAAACGTCACCCCGAAATACAGTAGTTGACACATAAAAAATCTAGTTTGCTATTTTACACAATTGGTTTATACTTCGTGCTATCAGCTTTCGGTGGCTTTGAATGAAGAATAGCTAGTAATAAAATTATAATGATTTCCATACATGGGGACTTTGACCAAGCTTTATGAGCAGATCTATAGTTGTTAATAAGAATGTTAAAACCTTGTAAACATTTTAAAATTGTCTACAACTTATGTTATCTACAAAGTTTTTTCAAACCTTTCGAATGAATAATTGCTGTTTAGTTTTCATTTAAGTTTATTTATCTTTCTCTTTATCTAGTCTTTCAGACCAATTTTAATTGTAATTTTTTGTCAAATTAGTGATTGGCCAATAGAAATGGTTTGCTTAACACTAACGGACAAATCTGGTGTCAATTGACACTTTTGCAACTTTGAGCTTCAATAACTCGAAAACGGTTAACAAATGGTTAATGGTTAATGGGATGTAAACAAATGGTTTTTCACCCAAAGTCTTATATTTTTGCAAAGTCTTTTTAAATGGATTTTCAAAGTTTTTAAAATCCGTAAATTTCTTAGATACAATTTGTTACTCCTTTCGTGCGAATCGTGGTGTCAATTGACACCTAGAAGGCTTTTTTTTGGCAATTGTTGTCCGATTTTGCTGAAATTTTCACCAGTTGCGCGCGCTAATTATTCTAGTTTTATAATCCGTTGAGTTTGTGGCCCTAGTGCTCCTCGTTTGCTCTCCAGCTCCCCTCAAGTAAAAATCCGCCGTCATTAGAATTTTAAAAACCTTCAAAACTAAAAAAAAAAATTTTTGGAGCCTGAATTCCATGAAATGGCATATAGTGGTCCAAAACCTAAGAAAGAAAATCAAAAAATTCCGATCAAAATTGTGGAAATGGCAATTCATCTTAATTGTTATTAGTCGCACAACAACTGTGCGCTTATGCGCTAATCTATATGACTGAAACAGTGTTCAAGAGATAATTAATCTGCTTTTATCAAATGTTGGAAACAATTTATATTGTCAGCAAAAATAGCATGCAAAATGTTGCTATTGTAATTAAATTACGTGTAACCTGTATGTATTGCTATTAACAGCTGGATGTAATATTAGGTTCATGTAGTTAATGAGCTGAGCCATGTAGAAACTTGCTCTCAAATTACATCATCAACATTGTTGTCGTCTTATGTTCTATATTGAGAATTACATACATACAAGATGATACAAACGGTTGAAACTAGTTGTGTTTATAATGATCAAATATTTTTCAGTATTTTATGGAACAAAAATCAATCGGAGGACCTTATTACATGAAATGGAGCTATACAAAGTGTCACAAATGCTAACGATAATACATAAAACGAACTGAATATAAGGTTCACAACGATTTTGAAATCAAATATGGTAATCGAATTTCACCATTTTTTAATTGCGCTCAACATTTTTTTTTCTGACAGTCACTGTATCTTCTAATCGCGCCCCGATAATCTGGTTTCGCAAACGTACTGCGCCTTTGATGATTTCTTTCATTCAGAAGCATCCGTTGCGTCTTCTAGTTTTAGTTAGCAAAGTGTCAATTGGGTTTAGATCCGGTGCTGGATTAATTCCATGCATCCTCTTACTTATGAATTGAAGCGCTTCGTCAGCCGTTTGATCCAATATTTGATTTGTCCCCGTCGATCAGTTGATCCGCGCACGGTACCGGATGTCGGATAAGTTCAAGGTTGCTCATGAATGCCGGTGAGGTTGGCACTCGTTGGGTTGGACTCGTCAAGAGACGTTAATTCCTATGCGCTTCGGAAGGCAGTTCCCAAGGCATCGGAATGTGTGTTTGGGACGATGTTTTGCCTGTTGGTTTGTTAAATAGATGCAATTAGTATCACGTTTGATGACGATTATCAGTAGCTGATTGCATTTTCAAGATAACGCCAGCGCATCAAGATGGGGAGCGTGAAATTCGGGGCTCTTGGAAATGATGTTGGAGCTGTTTTTTTTTGTGGTTTACTATTGAGATTTATTAAATCACCATTGATTTCCCCAAGCAGTTCTATCGCCACTCGCCCATCCACACGCAATCGTCTGTAGTCCGTTGACCTTGTGCGAAATGTCACTCTATTTACGAGCGATTAAGCCTTAATGAGTTCAAAACACCCTCCTCCGCTGTACGGGCCATTGTGGTCCCTTTTTTTGGTCCACCACGGTTAGGCTCCCCCGTTGCATCGATCGGTTGTAAAATAAATCTATCCGATGGAAACACATTTTTATTTAAAAAATATAAAATATGAGTCCCAAACACAATCGCGCGATAACTCATGCGGGCGCGATGAATGCCGACGGGTGAAGCCGCGTGAAGTCGCGTGAAAATGAGACCCTCCTTCAATAAAATAATGAGCCCATAAAGTCGATGCTTTAATGACGAGCGGCTAATTTGCGACGCATTTATTCAAATGCGCGGTCTCGGATCCCGATCTTGCGACATTACGAGCGACGCAGAAACGTAAAGCGATCGTTTTGTTTCGGGCACCAGGGCGTCATAAATCAGGAGCGTGTGTGCGTGTCGTCAGGAGCGTCAGGGCGGTGAGTTTGAGTGTTTCGGTAGACGACCCAGCGATCGGGGGGTGATCTCGGCGGTGCTAGCCGTTGGATGTGACAGTAGGAGGCCTCTTATCTCGGATGGGATGGATGTGCTCTTCAGTATAAGGCTGGTGACGTGCTGGAGGGATGATATCGTGTTAAAAACAGGATATACTATACCCAAGCATGGTGTAAACATGGTGTTGAGTTTGAAATCAAAAGATGGTAAAAGCGATGGATGGACTCCAAACGCTGAATTATTTAACGTTATAGAAACAATAATATTTACTAGTCAATAGATTAAAACTATAGTTCAATTGAGTTTTGTTTTTAATTTTTTAATTTATAATTTTAATATTTGTTCAATACAATACACGAACAATAAATGTTTCACCAATTATTTTAAGTAGCAGTAACCCATATATTCAAATAAACTCTAGGAAGATATTCGCTGAAAAATATACATTGCAGCGATGGTAGAAAAGACCAATCACAGTGTAGATTTTACTTTAATTCGGTACTACTAGTAAACTATTATGTAAAATACTAGTAAAATACTCTGCGTTTGTTAGGAGTTGAATATACTTAACAAAAATAACAAAAATAATCACTGTTATTGAATACTCTTAATCAATATAAGGTTGTAGCAATGGTACACTATCCACTGAATTATAAAAAAATGAAAGTTTAAATGTTTAGACCATGTATTGTTTTTGTCTCTATTGCGTGAAATTGGTATCCAGAAAATTTCACACTTTTTATATTCTCGAGTGTGTAGTGAGCTCAATAATGAATATTTGTTTGCTTTCACAGCGTTTGCTATTTTGTTGTTTACATTGCCTCACTCATAAATCTTATGTTTTACTAAAGCATTGTACAACTATATGCTAGGTTAGAAGTGTGATCATACACCAAAGAGCTAATCTTGTTGTCAAGATAAAAAGAAAGGGCAATCAGTTGAAACACTTCCTTTTAAACTAACGTTGTGAGTAAATAAATCACCCTGAAAGCGAATTTTTACGACCCACCGAGCGAACACATCTGTGCCGTGAAGCTTCAACCCACAGCAGTGGGTTGAAAAGTGCTCGACCTTCGCCGGGCAGAAGCAGCTGGAAGTAACTGGAGTAACAGATGCAACATTTAACGACCGACCTAGCGTCGGGGTCGTTGGTATTTCGATTCATTCAGGAAAGATCGTTAAATCTTCCAGGGGAGAGAAAGATGCGTAAGAATGTCTGTCACCCGTTCGAGTTGCCAATTAAGACCAGAAAAGCTTCGAACGGAAATCCTGCCACGCAGGGAGGGGAAACTTTGCAACCTTGGCTTCTTTAGTAAGTTTAGTAAGTTAAACCAGTCTTGTTGTTGACAGTTTCGTGTATTACGTACGACGAAAACAGTTTCTCTTATCAGCCGAACCATTATGCTTCGAACTTTTTGTAACTTTAAAAGCTTCCTCTCCTTTTCGCCTCTATCATCTTCACTCCTACACTTCTGAAACGAGAAAAATATATAACAGGAAGCACAGACCTTTACCTGAGCAGCCCACCTTCGATCGCGGATGCAAACGAAATGATGTCACTTCAATATTTAACGTTTTCTCGAGGCAATAAAAGTTTGTTGGGCTAACATTTCCCACAGCCCAATGCGTCCCTTGCCCGCCCGGGTCCCGCTCCCACCCGTTCGGCTCACGCCGAAACGAGCAGCCTGGCTTACTCAGCCAAACAGCCGACCGGCCAGCGCCCCAAGTGAATCATTATCATCAGCTGAGCTTTTAATCGACCAATATCCCAAACAACCGATCTTTATGTCCGTCGTATCTCAGTTTTTATGTCACACCTAATTCGATTAGGTTGTCCCCGTAAAATAATATGCCACAGCAAATCGACCGGATCGGATCGGTGTTGACTTGCGCCTCGCCGAGAGATCGCCGGATTGATTCGGATGTGTTAATCTCGCGTGAGCTGCGCAGCGTTTGATGCCGTAAACGATTCGGTAAGTGAAGATAGTTTGATCCGACTAGCCGCAGTGTCAGCTGTCTTCGACGCATGTCACGCGCTCATTTTTGCGATTTTTTTACATAACTTTATGTTCTTTAAACACTCCCCCGTTGCTGTGCGTTATCGTTTAAGCCGAACATATTAGCTTACGCAAAATGGTATTGCGCATTTTTCCAGCCGGACCGGCTGGTTCGTCGATGGGCTTTTAAACAGGACCGTGAGCCCGATAGACCGATGATCGTTAAAAAATCGAATAAAATAAACGCAACATAAAAAGCACCCAACTCGAAATGGGCCGTAAATCATATTCCATCCAATGCCGGTGGAGTGACTTTTTGGAGTGTGGAAAAAGAAACAAAACATTACATATGCTTCAGGATCGACCGAGTTAATCCTTGCCGAACCGATGCGGATGAGTGCTTCCATAACATAAAGATAGCTGTGCGGGCAACATTTGGAACAATGTTTGATATTCAGCGTTTTGGTCGATCGGATGGCGATCAATGTCGTAAGTTAGGTTATGTTTTGACTCCTTTTGTAATGCCGCTACAAAAAGAATGTAGCGTAATGCCACTCAATCTTCTATGGCGTATCAGAATGGAATAATTTAATTCTATTGCTATTTAATTTTTGCGTAGCTCTAAGAAATTTGGCGAATAAAGTTTTGAACATTACTATCCCTTATGTAAAGATCTATCCTTAAATAAAACGGAAAACAAATAAAAATCTTACTTAGATATCAAATATCTTTAGACAAGATATTATAAACACCCACAATAACTGTTATGAAAAAGAAAAGGAAGTAATTTGTGTTAAAAAATCTTCCAACAACTAATATTTCTCATGTTAATGCTATGATAAAAGATTGCTTTTTGTTTCTAAGCTACCTAAGCGTCACTTTGTTCAACCTTGTGGCACTACAACTGGTTACTTTTACATTGAAGGTTGAACTACGCACAAGAATCATGGCAGCTGAAACATCTTAAAGTAGTAATTTTCAATAATATTGATATCTCCAGTAATCACATACTCTGTAACAAGAACTCGGAACAAGTTTTGGCTGAAAAGAAAACTCAAATCTCAATTGATGACCATTTTTATTTGGAAGGACAGCGACCCTTTTTTCATGTAGTACATTGACTCGCAGGGCAGGTCATGTCCTTAGTATGTTGCCGGACTACCTAGCCTAGGATGCCCAGATGGATTTACTTTTACGTTGAGTAGAGATTTTTCCAATACAATTGAGTAGTATTGCTTATAATTAAAAAAAAACAGGCAGAACATTTGGGTTGAGTACCAGCAAGCAATTAGATTGGGCGAAAAATATGACAAAATTAAGTCAGTGACGTGTGATGGTTTATTATCCACTAAGTGGTGGATTCAACCACCCATATAAATTCTAAATTCTGAATTCTAAATGGAATCATCCCCACAAAAAAAACAGAAGCATTAAGAAATGGCCAATATAGTCAATCGCACACACGGTCAAGCGCGTTTCGCAAACCGTGATCGATCGATCGGGATGGGCAATTTGGGTTAATGAGCGGGGTTCGCACACGAACCCAGTGGACGGCCTTTAGTCGCAGCCCCGCAAAACGTTTCGTATATCTTTCCACCGGCCGTGGATCCTTCGCGTATCCCGCGAGATTTGCCAATCAGTGCCGCCATTTATTATCACGCCAGTTTTGCGCGCGGGGTTCATCAGCCCTATCTCGAAAAAGGAAGACATCAGTGTGAAGAGTGAACGCACACACACAACAAATGCGAACCACGACTCATCCACAACACAGCGCCTACTGCTCGATACCGAGCTGCTCGATATCGAAACCGTGGCAAAGTTCAAGGCTAATTGCTATCGATAGCTTCTGCTCACGTATTTGGGGTACGCGCATTTGAGGGTGTTGGCGTTTTTTTCCTCTTTTTCCGTTTTTTTTCCTCCGGTGTGGTGTTTGCACAACCTGTGCCTTTGGAGTATAATTTTTGCAACCGTTTGCTTATAGTTTTATGATTCCTCTCGTGCTCGTAAAAGATCGGAGTTAGAAGGCGAGAAGATTTGAATATTTCCTAAGATGGCGATGACTGCCTGGGAGGATCGTTTAGTGCAACATATGAATTGTTATTTATTTCCCTACTGGAGGTAAAACTAAGCGTAAGGTAGCTCACCATAACCTTGATGGCATTGGTACGATCTTTACAATTAAAACTTTGCCGCAAAGCTCATGGAGCTTCTGATTCACCTTTAATCGCCCATAGCCAATTATAACTCATCTTATTTATAGTCACAATTCAGGAAGTTTGATCAGAAAGATTAATTTTATTGCCCTTTCGGTCAAATTTTAGTTTAAGTCAAACCTCTGACATTTTGCTGCATCTTTCATACTGAAGGTTTGTCCAAATATGGCTTATCAGAAATGTTCCACAATGAAATAATCACCAAATCTATCCCATAGTAAATAAATAATCAGCACCACAAATCATTAGACGTTCCTGCTGAGACGCTCAGACGTTTCATTCGCTTTCCCAACGTAAAACAGAGCAATTATTTAGTTATTGGCCCACCTTCGCTCTGGCATTCGTAGCACACAAAAACCCAATATTTCCCATGCACAATTAGGAGGTGTTGCAGAATTTAAAGGCTAATTAACACGGCATAAACTACATATTTCTTCCAGCGGACCATTTCGTGCGCACGGTGCCGTATCATAGCTGTCATAAGTGAGAATTTACGGTGAGAACGCAGCGCAATGCTACCGAAAGGAACCGATACCTTCGGAAAATGAGCTGAGCATTGTTTACAAATATTATCTTTTCATAGCGTGTTTTTTTCATTCCTTTTTTTGTGTAGCTAGCTCTTAACGTTCTTATGATTAACAAAAGCAAAACTTGAATGGAATTATTTCTACAGAAGGAAACATTAGCAGCAATTCCTATGACAGTAAACATGCAAATATGGGACGAAAAAGGAAGTAGTGGCAGGAAAAGTGTAGGCAGACCCTATCTAATACCGTCCAGCCCACACGCCAGCATCACCTTCTTCGACAGGACAAACTGCTAAATAAGAGACCCCTCGCGATAAGGTCGGAACCGCGCGATCGACCGCCCACTGTTTAATTAAGACCTTCCGTCCCATCCGCCACCAACATCCACGAACGACTAAACACTTCCCGAATTGCACTCTAATGAAATCACCAGGAAGCAATTTTTCAGTCGCTCATTGTTTCAGCGTCTCGACCCTTCTAGTCTGGGCTCGGTCCATCTGCCGGTTCATCGTGCGCGTGTATTTTCTTCGGCGCTGGGTGGTGTGTGAAATTCGACTCGAATGCTAATGCCCGCTCCACAAGCGCAGCCAAACGACACAAACCCGCCAATAAACCGCCAATGTCGATCCGGTCCCGAGCTCCAGTCAGCGAAGAGATAAAAGAAAATTTACGATGAGAAATCCAATAAAAATGATGCTAACCCACAATGGCTGGGAGGTGGTATTGTGTTTCGCTGCGAGCCCCCTGTTAGCCTACAAGACATTTCGGACGACCTTCAGCACCGGTGTGCATAGTTGTCGCATCAGAGCGCTTTTCAGGGTGCTGTTGATTGATTTAAAAGGAAAGAGTGATTGCACCGTGTGGGGAAGATGCTCTCAACAGTTTCGAATGCTTCGCATCGTTCAATAACCGCGCGTAGGAGAGATAATTGTGGCACCTATTACGCTGCGATATGTTTCGATGCCTAACTCTTAGATAAACGCTAGGGAAGGAGTTATCCGTTTATCTTATACACCCGGGCTGGATTAGGAGGGCAATTTGGGTGGATTGTGTCATCGCTTCCATTTTATTCCGATGGATTTTTTTATTTAGCCTCAGGAAAGGATTACCCCTTTCAGATGACCGATCCGGTGCTCGGTTAAATAACCCCTCAATGTGTTCCCTAATGGTTTGGCGTGTCTCTTTAAATATGTACAAAATCTTCGATAAGATCACTATTACATTTCTTTAAAGTTCTTTGAAGTATAAAGCAGCTCTCTGAAGTAATAGAAAACATTTTAGTACGTAAGTAGCCTGCCTGAAAACGTGAGCAGTTTTAGAGCATATGTACTAATGTTTGGAAAAGTGTTTATTATTAAAAAATAAGAATTTCTTCAAGTTATTTACTTTTTAAACAATAATGTCTTGGTCTCTCCGGTTTAATAATTAATTATTTTTAGTAGAAAAAATTTTATGAACATAAGTTTCGATTTCATTATTATTACTCATAAATAATTTTTCGGTAGAAAATTTAGAGCATTTGATAGATATGGTAATGCAAATGTAGAATGTAATCGAACATGTTTACTGATAAACGGTCAATTTTAAGTCAGAATGTAAGTTATATTTTATTTCATTTTTTGAACAAATTTTGCTATTTCCTTCCGTCATGGTATTCTTTTCTCTTGAGATTACAAAAATAGAAAAAAATATTATTTGATTATTTCAATTTTGGTATACATTTCATTTGTTTTTTAAAATCCATTTGTTGAATTGAATAGTTCCCAAAACGCTGTCTCCCAAAACAAAAATGCTTTTCATTGTAACCATGTTAATGCTTTTAACCAGATTTACTTAGTTTATAAAACAATGCTTTTTATGAACACGAACTAGATTTTACATGTTTTAGCCCATGCGCTATAACAATGCTTATACTAACAAAAATATAATGATTTCTTAATAACATTGTAAAAAAACAGTAAATCACTTAAATCAACATTTAAATACTTGAAAATGAAAAAAATAACATAAAATAGACATTAGAAACTATTAATAAAAAATAAAAATGCGAGGTTTTCCAATATAGGAATTGAGTAAAGATAAGAAGAAGAAGAAGAATTGAATAAAAGAATAAACAAAATAATAAACTGGTTCAACTGATTCAAAGGTTATCAGCTGCATCATCTTAAACAATTTCAAGGGTGGGAACACATCAGTCAAAGCCTACCCCGATCCGCGACGAATGAACTCTGTCTAAAACAAACAACAAATAGCGCCTCCCTGTCTTATGAATGAACTCAGCATGAAAAAGCTCATTCATGGGGTTCGTCGCTTGAACCGTCGCCGTAGTTCGCCTACTCGTTTCCATCCTTCTCACAAAATCCCCTTTCGTGAACGTGCGCGCGTCTTCCGTGAACTCTCACTATCAACGAAAACCCCCCCTGAAAATGGCCTGAGGATCGCATCGATCCCACCCATCACGCCGTCACAGGGTGGTTCGTTCAGCGAGCGAGCGTTCTACTGCTAATCGCAACGTTACGTATGGGACGCAACTTGCTTAGTGGTAGTGGTGGCTGATGGTGTTCGAGGTTTTGCGCTTTTGGGGGATGCGACTAGATGGGCGGGCGATATTTTGGGCGCCGAACTTCTAAACAGTGCTCTAGCATCCCGCCATATATAAAGATGTCGCTCGGTTCGATCAAGTCAGTCAGCGAGTGTCGTCGTCTTCGGTGCATCCAACAGCTCCAACAGATCAAGTTCAGTAAGCAACTCAGTGCGTGAAAGTGTATCTTTATCAAACATATAAAAGTGATAACACCAAAACCAAAATGTTCAAAGTGGTGAGTTTCGAGAATTTGTGGCCGTGTAGTTCGAACTCAAGGCTGTGATATAATGACGCAGTTGTGAAAAGATGTCATAGCAAATATTACGTCTATTATTAAACGTCTTAGAAGTTACAAAAACATAGTTACGAAAAGTGATATAAAGTGATTTAACTGTTATGATAAAGCAGTTGATTGTGCATTAGTTGATATAATATATACAATTAGGATTAGCTTTCATCAACGAAGGTTCTCAATATCTTGATAATTGATGATTATAACAAATTATGATATAGTCCAGATGTTAATAAATAACAACCTAATTTTTGATAATAAAGTGCTCTTCATATTCATACAAATTATAAAACGATGAAGTTAACAACAGAGAGTGTGGTAAAGTAAAATTATTGGTATAAATTATAACAAAAGATTTTTTAAAGTACAGATTCAGAAGCACATCTTAATTTGCCAAAAGTTTTTCTGATTCTGTCTTGAGTAAGATGATCATGAAGATGATTAATTAAACCAAAGTCAAAAAAGCGAATTTAAATATAACAAAACGAACAAGTGAAATGAGATCTGTTCTGTAAAGTTATTATTCAATCAGGATTCAGAGTACATTAGACAAATAGTATACAAAAACAAACCCTTTTTTCTTGTTTGAGTGATCGTGACTAAACTAACACAATAAAGTTGAAAAGATTATCCTCAGTACTATGCGTTTGGCTGATATCGTATGTAAATTTAATGAGCAATTTATCCTTGCTATCACACATGAATGAACTAACGTTCAACACCTCCGGCGATGGAGCAGTCATTGCCAAGGAGTGTCCGAAGTAGTGAACGCAGCTAATCTTTCAAGTACATCGAAAGCGATAAAATTGTCAGTAATGAAACTGGTTGAAGTGAACTCGTGTGAGAAGCATAAGCTGCTCGCTTTTAATCCCCTTGTAATTGGCTCCTCCAGCAGCACTCTCAGCACAACCGTTCCATATGTTTATTTTATCTCCTGTGTCAATTAAAAGTCGTCACTTTTATGCTTATGCTCGATCACGACGTAAACGCACAATTTTTCTCACCGGTTGATTTTTTTTTTTCTGGCTTTATAATTAACCGCCGCCTAGGTGATTGCCCTACTCGCGCTTGCCGCTGCCGTGTCGATGGCTGCGCCCGCCGCCGATGATGCCTCGGCTAATATCCTGACGCACGAATCGCGCCTCGAACCGGACGGTGCCTACTCGTACAAATACTCGACGAGCAACGGCATCCAGGCGGAGGAAAGCGGCATCGGTGGCCAGTCCGTGCAAGGATCGGCCTCGTGGGTCGGTGACGACGGTGTGCCGATCGTGCTGACCTACACCGCCGACGAGAACGGCTTCCACCCGCAAGGTGTGCATCTGCCGACGCCACCACCGATCCCGGACTACATTCTGCGTGCGCTGCGATACATCGAGGCCAAGCAGGCGAGCCAGAACGGACGCAAGTAGAGAGGTGTCCGCGTAACAATGTACAGCATGTATTTTTACTTTCGACGAGGAGGAATCACCTTTACCCACCACCTTCAGAGCGTGAGCGTGCCAGAAGAGGAAGGTCATCATCATCATCGCATTTTACTGGCCATTAGTGACATAAAAACTGATAATACTCGATGCGAATTTGTATAAAAAATATAAACAAAAACATTAAACTGTATAACTTGTTTTGTTGTGATATGCTGTGAAAGACTGTTTTCTGTGGAGGCTCCAAAGGAACGGTTCGTTAAATGGTTCTTTTAAAGCAACTGTTGTTAATTGAATATTTTATTTTGAATCTCATTCAATGCTTAAAAACTAACAAACAGTGTGTCTAATGAGACTAATCTAATTATAATTAGTAATTAATTTATTTATTTATTAACTATAATTAATTTATGTGATAGCAAAACCAATACTTAATCCACAATATTCTAGTTCTCAAATTTCCTCCCGAGATTCTGCATTTTGCTTTGCTAAAACCGTGCAGTTAACCACCTGGCACATCGTAGGTGGTCCAATTAACCATCTGAATGTGACGATTCCACCTACCGAACTGGAAGCAACACCTCCACCTTTACAACACAGCTTCTTCAGCGAGCCACCCATCTAGCGGTCAATTTGGTAGCCTATTTTATCACACGCGTCTCTATGGGTCTTCCCATCAAGTCACCGCGTGACATCGATCGATTTGATGAGCGCGATTGGTGTGGCGCGATGATTGCGGATCGGTTTGATGGGTTGTCGGTGTTGAATGTGAAATTTGATACCGATTTGAGAGGACGGAAGGCAGTACGGTTGGTCATATACATTAAAATAAATCACACCATTTAAAAGGTGCCCGGATCACAGTGGGTGGAGCTAGTTGGTGGTAGCAGCTGGATACAACTGAGCTTAAAAGGCAATAATCAACCCTACACCTTTAGCAGTAACTGCTAAAAATGAATTCTATATATTGAAATAAAAGGTTTGTCGCTTAATCGTTTGTTGAAGTCTTTCGTGTAAGTCTCACTTGGGGTGACGCTACGATATGTGCAAATTATCCCAGGTGTTTGGCTTCAGGCAGCAAATCAAAACGTGGAATGTCATGGAATAAAATTTCAATATTAAAAACAGTTGTTAGCTTTTTCTATCTTCTATGTTTTTGCTTGCAGCAGCATCTGCTCGCGTAGCCAGTTGAAAATCGAAAGAAATGGTGTTCGAATTGTAGTATAAACTTGATAAAAAAAAAAAACAAATAAACTTGACTGCTTTGATCGTATCACACCGTTGTCATGGCAGCATAAAAAAAACTATTATTAGTAAAATTAATTGAATGATCTCAACGAGCCAGTGTGGTCGTTTACTTTCGCTCATAATTCGAATTATCTCCGGTGGAACAGCGTGGCTACTGCACACCGTGCGCCGAAAGCCATTAGACAAAGCAATAAAGGCTTGATGGTTCTTTATTTCACCGTTATCGCGCGTGTTTGACGGTTTTGATAGCAATGGTTTTAACGTCGCTTCGCTAATGAAGCCATACGGTAGGGGCATGGGTGTTAGATAAATGCGATGAAATAAATAAAAACATATCTACACAAGAGAAAAAGACTATCATTTTGTTTTGATTACTGATCAAACGATATTTATTGATGGATTATATTGAATGCTTTCTCGTCTAAATAGTGAATATTTTTCAAGCCCTTTTTATTTGACTCTGGAAAAATAACATTAAAATATGTTAAAACTTTGAAAAATATCTATTTCTGTCAGATAATTATGTTGATATTCCTAAAGCAGTCCTTTAACAATGATTATCAATTAACAATGATATCAATGTAAGTTTTAGAAATATTATGTACATATCATATCTTAATAATCTTCGTTTTCAGCTACAAGTATTCAATAACAATTTTACAGATTATTTTTCTACTTCAAATAAAAAAATTATTTTAATTTTTCGGCAAATTACAAGATTATTTTTTAAATATTACATATTCTATTGCGTTCCGACCATAAAGAACCTGATGACTAAACGAATCGTTTTTTTTTCGATATTTCGGATAAGGTCAACCCCCTCACAGAACACAGACAGATGACCTTTGTAAAACGTCCACCTTACCCCGATATCTTCTCGTTCCGTTCCGTACCATCCTGCCTAGTTGGCGATATCGAACCCACACCGGATGCCGATAAATGACTTATTTGAATAAATCGAACCAAAATCGAAGCAGTCGGGGATCATCCGCTTCTGCCGGATCAACAAACAATTTTACGTTTTAAACGGTGAAGAGATAGCGATTAGAATTTGTTTCATCTGCAATTTCTCAATGCTGAGTGCCATCTGACGCGAAGATCTCCTCTAAGTGTTTTCGGATGGGTGAATTTTAAAAGTTCGTACTGACGCATTATCGGACTGCTGGCTTTTTAGCGTTACTTTACACATGGTTTGAGGACGGATGAGTAATAACAAAAAAGCGGTAACAGAAGCGTTTTTTATCTTTGCTTTAAACAGCTACTTGCTATGGATAAACTCCATCCATTGATTTATCTACCACATCCAGACTTTGGTGCATGACTGTTAGTGTTTTCAGACCGAAAATGGTGTAAAAATGCATTGTGTAAGGATGCATTTTTTCGAAGGCAGGTTTAAAACTACAAACAAGAACAACTGCATGAAAATGACACTCCAAAGAACAAACTAAGTCAATAAATAGGTAAAAATTTCTCAAAATAGCAGCGAAGATTATGCCGTTTACAGTGTGCAGCATTTAAAATGCTTGAGCGGACATGTACAATGCATATGATTGTGAAACTGGATTTTGCACGTGCTGTCTGGCGCTGTTTACGATTTAACACCTCTAATTTCTTTGTTATGGTGACTCCTACACTGTCACCATATGGAGAAGATGCGGTAGTTAGTGACCAAAACCATTCTCCCAAAGTGACCAAAGTGCCGGCAACAGCTTAACAGGATTTATATTCATGTTGAAACACAAATCGTTGAGAACTACCGGAATGTCTAAAACATTCAATCATTTCAATAAATCATGAGCTTATGGTTGTTATTATTGGTTTCAATTCTATTACTCAATTTTATTCGTGACCTGACATTCCAACGCAAAGTTTTGCTATAAACATGTGTGTTACGACCATCACGAGACGTATATTATCGTCATCTGGTGATCACATTTCAGATTTGTATGCAAGTTTTATCACTTTGAAGTGTAGATGGCGTATAAGGTGTATAAAACCATTTCGATTGCATATCGTTCAAGCATTCAAACGTTCGTTTCACAGCAGTTTGTTTCGGTTGTGATAAAGCCAAAATAAGTATGTTGGAAAGTGCACGATGATAGCTGTCCAATTTCTACAATATATCTAATTGAATGGAAATATGTACTTAAGATATTCCTAGCCCTCTATTTTAAGAATCGTTTAAACAATGTTTTTATGACATGCCATTACTTGATGTACTCAAAAATTGCCTAAATCATAATCCAAAAATTTTGTCTCAGCCTTCTGCTTCATTCATCGATTTCGTTGTATGTATCACAAATTGCATACCTTGCAGGCGCAAAATATAACATCGATTGATCGAAAATCATCATCATTGTTTCAAGACAAAGATAGGTGAAACGAAAAATAACCGAAACTAAAAATAACTTTCATTGATTCAGTTGAGAAACTTGATGAACTATATGAAATGTATGAAAAATTAGAAAATAAAGAACAGAGTACTTATTGCTGAGTTAATGTTGCTCATACTTTTGCTTAGTTCTTAACCGTTCCGAGCAATTATGCTCGATTCAATACTTTCTTGACATCATGCTAACCATAGGCTTCATTTGTAAACTTATCGTTTTTAATAAGCCACGTAAAGAGACATTTTTATGAAGACATAAGCAATAAAATTGAACCTAACCCCTTTTGCCGCTGACAAATTGCCTACTAGTCCATCTACCTGATCCTTCCCATTCGATCCATAGTGCAATACTGACCGGTTTCGGGTTTCCCTTGCGTAGCTGGCGACGTTTAGCGTTGGCCGACACCGCCATCGCCGATGACGATGATGCTGATGAAGATACTACAACCGATGGTTAGCAGCGAAACAAACAGACAAAACAGAGGGCAGTCCACCGCAAGGGTGGACCTCAACGGCCTCGAACGACCGACCGGCCGGCCAGCCGGGAGGATTGCGAAAAGCGCGTAAGTTAGGGCGCGAAAGAAAATGCAACGCGGGCGGGAGAAACAGAATTTAACTGCGCGCTGCACGCTGTTGTACGCTGCGGCGCGTAAAGTTGAACCAGGTCATCGTGGGGATGATGCCGGGTGAATCTTCCCTCTCCGGGCGTCGCATCCGCCGGCGGACATTCGCGTGCAGAGATATTAAATGTCCCACAATGGGCCGTGCCGCGAGAGGAAAGATGACGCTGCGAGCCGGATCGCACCGATCGATTGCACCCCCAAAAGCAACACGACCACGCAATGTCGCCGACAGCGGCCGAGAAACGGTACACGCGATCCGCGCTGAAGACAGAGCGTGAATGATGAAACGGCGTGTCGTCGGATACGGTGGGAGATTTGGAAACAGGGAAGCTGGTGAATAACTTTTGATTTCATTCAATATTGTCGAGATCAAATATTTCGATGGAGCATAGATGAAACGATGAAACGGATAGATTTGAGTAGCACATTTAGTGTCTTCTTTGTTCTTGAGACTATAAAGGGTCCTCCTTCTTTGATAATTCATTAAAAGTGAATAGTTCAAAATGTATCGGTATAAAAATAAAGAAAATATCAATTGTGATAGGATTATTATACAATTTTAAACTGAATTTAGAATAAATATATAACGAAATAAATAAACAACAAAATAAACTTATACCAAAATGTCTTAGACACAAACCGAGCGTGCAAAAACACAAAACTTTCAAACAAACAAATAGGAAATAATAGAAATAATAAAGAAATAGACCACTCAATTATTAAATGACAGACCCTTTAAAACTAAAACAATAATGAAAAAAAGATTTAAAAATGGTATGAAACGTTGCACGATGAACTCACTATTGTGGAGCGCATGAATCTCATCTACTTACAAAGGACTGGTCATGTTAGTAGAATTACACCGGATGGTTCAGCCCGTAAAGTCCTATTAGGTCATCCATATGGAAAGAGTATGCCTGCAAGGCTGTGATGATAAAATAAATGGCAGGGATCCTTCTACTTTTTAAATGAAGACATTTAATTTGTCAAGAAAAAATATTGCATAACAAAGTTCCATCTAAATTTAAGAAAACAAATATCATGAATAAGCAAATACAATTTAACGAATTACTTATAATTTGAAGTATTATAAAACAAGTTTTTAACGTGAATAAACTAAAGCGTAGTATGCTGTCCAAACTATTTTTTTTTCATTATTTGCAATGCCTCAGCAATGATATGTATATTTTTTCGTTCTATGCGACCTCAATAAGTAACAATGACGCTAAGGATTCATTACGAATCATCTATGGTCAATCGGTGTTCATTTGCAAGCATCTGCACCCTGATCCGGAAATACCTCTCCTTCAAAAACCCGTCGTCCGGGTAATTCATCGTATGACTATCGTATGAAACGCTACATACGCACACACCAATGCGTTGCATTTCCGTTCCGATTCCGATGAGCATCTGGAATATTGTGCTGGCACAAAAAACACCAAATCGCAACACTAAAGCGGCATGCTAATGAGCAAATACTTTGTAGCGCTGTGTCCAGCCTGGCGGTATCGGTACGCCACAGGCTACACCGGTTCAAGTGGCATCGTTTGATTTAACCATTTATCGCACGGCCGGCGTGGCCTTCGGTTGCTTCGAACGGTGCCGAACCGGTCCAAAGGAAGGAAAGCGACTCCGGCCAGCACACACAGCGCACTCTATCCCCCTCTCGGATGCACAATATGGTGCCTTGCGGACGGTGCCTGGCAATTTGCTGTAATATTTCGTCGCAAACGACGAACCCCGCGCCGGGACATTCATCAGTACAGTGTTGGTGGCGCACAGTTGGGCTCCGTTGTCAACCTATATATGTGTGTGTGTGTGTGTGTGTGTGTGTGTGTGTGCTAGAAACATGAACACGTTGAACTCCGTTTGACCCCAAGGGTTGAACCACTGTTGGATAAGGGGTGTTGGTTGGGTTGTGGGTGGTGGTGGTGATGGGGACGACCCGTTCGGGTGAAGGCCGACGGTGGATCCGGTGGAATCTTCCATGCCCGGCCAGGGTTGACAAAGCACCAAAAGGGTGTTCGAAATGGGACATTACATCGCTTAGCTCGATTTAGTTCGATTCCGTTTCCTTCTTAGGATGAAATCGGTTCAGGGTTGAAAGAGAAAATCGTTCGGATCAGTATTGGGTCGACGCAAGACGAAAGATCACCGCTTTTACACTTTGCCCCTTTGTAACCGATTCATATGATATGATGGTACCGAAATAGGTCAAAAAATTATAAAAAAAAATCATTGCTACAGATTTATTGGAGGTATACTCTTATTCTGTTTTTCTAAGAAACTACAACTTAACTTAGCAATATTGAGAGTTTTTTTCCACAAAAGCAAAAACAGGACACATTAATACAAAGTATTTCTAAGTTGTGTTTCATTGCACCGAACTTTCTCTCGACTTGGAAGTATTAAACAATAAATTATACCGTGCTCTTCACAGCTTCACTTCCTGTGAACTAGCTCGATATGATGGACCGCAAATCATCTTCTGTTTATGAGTGCAATGAATCACCGGTTTCTTGTCTTCGATGTTTCAGGTTCCATGGATCCATTGTGCACTACTTTTTTCCTATTTCACTCACAAAACCCTATATTATTACGGATTAAGGATAGATTTCGAGATCAGTATAGCGTACTTGATACACATAGGATTCGTTAAGCTTCGTTACCATTTACAAACATATTTCTAGTTAATAAGTAGCACCTAACCGAGTACAGCTTGTTCTACTTCTTCTAAACTTTGATCGATATAATCGCTCTCACCTATGTTGAGCGATCATGATGAAATTTTGACACATTTCCTGAACATTTTATGAATTATTTCGTAAGTTTTATGTCTTCCATGAGCATATACTGTTCATTCTAGATTTTTTTCACCCTAATACAACGAACTAATGCCATTCTGTAAGCATTCAATTGACATTTAAAAGTTGTATTCTGGAGGATATTCATTTAATTTAATTTAATTTAATTTATTTATTTAAAACACAGCTGACTCAAGCAGAGGTAAAGCTCCAAAGAGACGGCCAAGCATTGGCTATTACTAACTCAACCGAGCCCACCCGGGATAAGGTTTAGCAATGAAAAAGTGGAGGAAATGCCCTTTGATATATTATTGTCTAATTATAAGCACTAGTACTAATCAATACGGCCAGGCCGTTAATTCAGTAAACAAATAAATAAATAAATAAATAAATAAATTTTATTAATTAGAGACGAATTCAGATATTACTCATTTAGAATAGTAAAAAACATGAAACTAGTTAAGTATAAACAAAATACGATGCAATACACTACGAACACACGATGCAATGCAAAAACATAAAAATATCTCTAATCTAGCGAGTGGACAAAACAACTGGTACATTGTTTTTCCTAACATCAACATTCGACAAAATGAAACAAAAAGAATGCACTTACATGGTTGAGAGAAAAAAGTCTATCAAATTACCTAATACAAGACAACGCGCCAATATCGATACCGACAGCCGACGATGTCAGCTCCACCGGACAAGCATCTCGGACACGAAAAGAGTCAATATTTAATTACGCTACCGACCAGTCGCTACCTATCAGCCCGCTCCCCGACAACGCCGCCGGCGAGGGCACCCTCGAGCAGATTAACAGATTACACGTTGTCAATTTTCTCATTTGCACCTTTCTCATTACGGGGAAGGGGAGCGAGTGTGGGCGCTCAATTAAGCATAAATTAATACATCCCATTTTGGGCGGGGTGGGGACTTGTGGTGAATCGAGAGGTAACTGCGGGTGGGAGTTCAGTTTGAGCAAAGACGAGACGCCGGGTCGATCAATCTGACGCGCGGGACCGAAACCCAGCCATTTGGTGTTGCCGCAGTAGCCGGCGCAAAAGGTCAAACAAAATGATTTATGTTCCCGGGTGGGATACTCTTTTTTTGACGCAACACCCATTTCATAACAAGACATTTCGTGCAGCCATCAGAGGGATCGGACGGCAATTTCCCGTATCGACCGTGAAACTGACAAAATCGGGGAAAACCGGCGGTGGAAGACGATCCGTCCGTGTTGGTTTACTCCTTTTGTTTGGGCTCAAAAAAAAACTAAAGTGGGACACGTCTGTCTGGGGTCAGATTTGCCTTACGATCGTCTGGAATGCTCTCCGCTGATGATGGCAAGGACGTTGAAGGGCACCGGTGTGTTTTCAGGCCTGTTCCTACCTGTTACACCGTGTCATTGGCCTCGGAGAAATCAAACCTCACCGGGTGGTTCACCAGCGAGCGAAAGGGTTTCGGTAGCCAACTGAACCATTATGGCGGATATATATAGGATTGCTTGGGATCTTTTTTCGAAAAGATCGAAACACCTGGACCTGGGCTTAAACATGGATGTGATTTGAAACAATTTGGCTCTACCCTCCGCTCACAGCACTCAGTGGCTTGATGTGGGTCCATCCGTCAAAATACGACATTAACGCATCCCTCTCGTGCCGGTCCGCCATCAACGCTTGACCCGTATGACGTATTACAGTACCCCCTGTTCCATATGCAGAGAAAAATCCCGCCAGGGGATGTATTTAAATGTCAATTTTCGACCCAAGGCCGGTGCGCAAGTGTGGCGCGCAAGCAAGTGTGTGCAAGAGAGTAAATGGTCGTAGCGAATCGATTTTACCCCATGTGTGTTTGTGTGTGTGTGTGCTTGTGTGAGTGCCGTGCGATGCGTTGCGATGCGCCGCTTGCAGTTGAGCATCCGAGTGTCCGTGTACGAAATGTCAAACGAGTAAGAGACGCGATAGCCGTTAACGAAAATGTTACGGTCGAGCTCGGGACCTCTCCTTCCCAAATGCATGCTCTGTCTCGGTACATCTTCATCACGACTAACGCACGAATTAGTAACGCGAAGAGAGACGCTCTGATAATTAGTGTTCTATTGATAACATAGCCTATGAGAGAGAATAATTATTACTTGAAGCCTAATAACGACTGAAGTAAGATATTAAATAAACTGAAACTATGTATTTCTCATAAATAGACACACATAAAAGAAATTCAATATAATGAAACATGTAATAACCGCCAATTTTGTAAAATGTATAACTAGTTATGTATGATATGAAAAGTCCTCTACGCGAATTCTTACAGCTTACTTCTAGGCGTCCGTTAACAAAAAGAACCAATTTTCTTTTTGATTAGTTAAAATTTAGCATCATTGGAAGGTTTTTATAACTTCTGCTTCACGAATAAGCTTGCATCTATGTTATGAAATTAAACTAACAAAAATATTTCATTAATTTTTCATTAACCAATTTCATTAATGTATATGCAAAATTTCAATGAAAAATACAGTAACAAATGCGAAATGTAAAATATACCTATCGCTGGAACACTTAATTTGACGAATCCTTGATTTTCATTTTAACAAATTAAATAGTTCTGCAGATTGGCTTACGAGATTAACCACGGGTTCTTTAGAAAACCTGTTCAGTGAATTGTACTAAAAAACATTGATCAAATATAAGAACATCAGCTGAACTCGCGAAGGTTACCATTTGATGACAGTTACTTTATTCTTTTCAAATTCTATTAGATCCAAGAATTGATGACTAACTTGTGTTCAAGGAGAATAAATTTATTAAATTAAGGCAAACAAAGAAGGATAACGATAATCATTGAAATCCTTCAATATTCGATTATGATAAGTCATAGAACGTCGTGCCAGTATATGCAGACCTTGAAAATTGATCAGCTATATTTTCTATGCATCTATTAATTTGAACACATTTCTATGTTTGTCACCAATGAACCATCATAGCTCACTAAGGCTTAACAAAAAAGTAACATAAAGTTTGCACAAACATCCTATTAAAGCAATTTTTCATCATAATCCTCGATTCGCAAATAAACCGCTCGAATGTATAAACAAGTCACCCGAAGAAGATGCAACCTTCACCGAAAAAACAACCTGCAACGATCTCGACCGCGACATCATTCACCGCAGATTAACGAATTTGGCCGAACTCCACCCAACTCGGCCAGTGCCAAACATGGGACGACACAGAGGGCCCCAGCAACAACAACAACAAAAACGACACTCTTACATACACACGGCAAGAACAACAACCGCAGCAATGTGCACGCAGATTTCTTCGCAAGTGAAAATGTCAAAACGCTTCAACCCGGGGACCATCCGAAACGATCGATTTCGTCGATATCGGTGACCTTTCGGCGACGAAGCGGCACCAGGGAGAGCGGAGGCCACCAGAATAAAGACCCCCGAAAAAAGGAGTAAAAATCCATCAATTATCCTGCTCTTCGGTGTTCCGCCCGCCGCGGCCCCTTCAGCGCGGTGCAGCTCGTCGCCGGCAAGATTGCATTGACCTCTTGACCGGTAGCCAATTTTCGTCCACCGCGATGCGTCTCGTCACGCCGGCAAGGCGCGATGCGACGATGTCAACCCGGGCCCAATTTGGGACCGATCCGCACCGCTGACAGCTGCAGCATCAGTTGAGGCTGATTATTTTTATGCTGATTGCAGCGCAACGGGGACGAGTGATCGAAGGATGATCGGCTTTCGCCATCGCCGTCAGCGGGCTGAGTGGCAGGCCCGCCCCGCTCGCAGCGCGCAGGAAGCGAATTCTGATAACTTAATCGCTTTTCAATATCAATTTAAATCATCTTTCGCCCGGCGTACCGATTTTCTCGCGGCCGTTTTCGGGGTGATGATAATTGACAATAATTACGGCTGACAGTGAGCTACTTTCGGGCGAGATCGGCCGAACCATCTTATTAGCGACCGACGGGTGCTATGTTTACGAGGGGAGGGAGGTTTCGGTGCCCGCGTTATCCCGAAACCCGCTAACACCAAAGTGGGTCACAGAGATGCGCGGGTCAGCTCGGTGCATCCGAAGGGTTCGTCGCTTTTGCCCTGTCGTTGAGCTCTTTCGCTGGGCCTATGGGAGATTCGTTGTTTTGCTCTTTGCGACGCGCTCGAAATTAAGCCGCGTGTGATGAAATTTAAAATCTACATTTAACACAACCCCCTTCGTGTGCATTTTTCCCCCGCCCTTGGGAAACCGCATGACGAAATCGCCCTCGCCCAAAACTTCAATTTTGCAATTCCCCGTCCCCGGTGCCAGCGGACGGCGGGCGCGTTGACATTAAGCGTTTTTAATGTGTCTTGCTTCCCGTGCGTTTTTTTTCTTGTTTGTTTGCCTTTTCGTGCGCTGGCAAGGTGTGTTTTATTCGAATTAGCACTCTTCTGAGTTTAATTCGTGTTCCCTTTCGCCAACACTTCGTCACACACCGCGTCTGCTGCGGTTTGACAGTGTTTTCCTAATTACGCACTGTGCGCGACCCTGGAACGCGATAAATCATCTTAAAATCGGCTCTCTAATGCCTTATTGAGCTGCAAAGCGGATGGGTGACATTTTTGCTGTCGTTTTTCGCGATGACATTAGCGAAATTCCGGTGAATGATAATTTTTTTCTTTTGCAAGCCATGTTTGGTGCTAATATCAAGGGCGCGGAGCGAGTCGTCGGTTGATTTTGGCAAATTTGATTTGAATCGCAATTAATTAGCACCATCACGCGGATGCTCGCGAGTGCTTGGACTTCTGGGCGGTGTTCAAGCATGACAAAGCTAATGTAGGAAATAATCCAGAGCAGCACAGTGAGCTGGGCAACAAAGTTTCAAATCATTTCATTGCATTGTTTTGGAAAAGCGAAGGAAGTTAATGATTATATTTTGTTCTGGTAAAAATAAGCACGATGTGCACGATTTTGAGTGAAATATATTTCAGAAAAAAAGCTCCAAAACGTAACTGAAAAAATCAACAAAATACTCGATACAGGCTTATGCATGTGATAAGATTGTTATAAAGTATCTTTCGTTTTTGTGAGCTGATAAACATTTGGTATAAAACCCAAATCCATCAACCATTCTCTACTATCAAAGTTCAGAACTTACCACCACATTACGTTCGAATTGACATTATACAACTTCCCAAATGACATGCAAGGTCTATATGCTCTTTCTTTCTCCGACTGCATCGCAAACAAAATCAGCAGTTCACACGAATTAGCCGCCAAGTGATTGCTTCCTCACATTCACCATTTACCGATACACACACGCACACACAGGCACCCAGAAAACAGGGACACACAAAGTCACCCACCCATCCGCCAGGAGCACCGAATCGTGTAAAACCGTGTACTTAGATCTTGTCGTGTCCCACAAAAACAGGCGTACAGGAGAGAGAGAAAAAAGAAGCATCTCTTATGCAACTTCCAGCTTCTCTGTGGCTCGCAACAACGCATCCGCATGTTGCTGCTGGCCCGGCCGCGGGTGGGTCAAATATTTGCCCAACGCATTGGCAGCAGCCCGTAAGGAAATCGTTTCTGCACGCGGCGACCGTCCAAAATCAATCCAAACCCATTCGGGCTCCGGAGGCCAACACACCGGGTAGGTGGGAAGGTGCAGTGGGTGTGAAGAAATATTAAAATTTATTCGAAAATTATGATAAACAGGTGGCTAGAGAAGCAGCAAATAGTAGGGACCGAAATGGAGGACATTTTTCGACGGGGATCGGTTTTGATTTTTTGTTCGGCTTCGCCACTGCACAGCTGTTACAAACGCGAACGTTCGTTTTTACATGACATCCCCGCGTGCGTCCATCGTGATGACCATTGTGTCTTCTTCGTTTCGATCTTCCCCGACGCGATGACCTTCAGCACGTTACAACGAAGACAGTGTTCGACGCGTGTTTCGAGGGTTTCGCGTCTACGCGGACGGTAAAAGTTCTGCCCATGTCTCCCGCGCTGGTGAAGATGAGCTGAAGGGGTTTCGAGCACCCTGGTGGTGGAAGACTGAAGCACAAACTCACCCGTGGTGCCGATGATGAATTTCCGAAGAATTTGCGCGAGATGTCAGACAGAATAACCTCCCAAGTGAATAATGATCCACCACCAGAAGACGAAAATAAATTCCTACCTATGAGCACGCATCCTAGACAGCGTTTATTAATACCAACCTGCCGCGAGCCCCGCGTGCGAACCGATTAGACACCGGTTTCGGTTTTGTTTGTTTCCCTAGTGAGTCGGTCGTTTTTCGAGAGATTTTTATCACTCGTCGCCCTTGGATGGTTTATGGTTGAGCCACTCTCGGTTCGGGGTGACATTCCTAACGACGATGGCAACGCCTATTGCCACGCACAGAAGGAGGAAACCAGCGCCAGGATCGTGTTGCTCTTGCCCCCGGGACGAGGACATGTGGTTTTGCGGTTCGAGCGCCAGCTTCGCGGAGCCATTTTTTCCCCACCGACGCGATTAAGCGATTCGATCATGCGCGCTGACGGATCGGAAATCTGACGCTAAATTTAGCCTCCGTACTCCGGCTTGCGGTTCCGTTCCGTTTGCGTACCGGTTTCTTGGCGACCGAGATGAGATTGCTTGCGTGCGTGCGTGCGTGCGTGATGTTTATGGTTGCAACAAAGGTGTGATGCGGCAGCGTTTCTGTGTTTTGGACGAATTATGGCTTGCTTGCCGAACCGAATTGATCGATCCGAACGGCAACGGCATCGGACTTGCAAATGATGGTGATCTTATCGGTGTAGAAAACTATTAAAAGGGTACCTCGAGATGGATTTTTCATTGGTTTCTTGTTAGATATTCATAGATTTAGCTAAAGAGGCTATTTCCACACCCAAAATGAAGATCGATGTATTAGGGCTACATGTTTTTTGTTAATGAAAATAGAAGAAAACTGACGCAGTATCTAAATTATTTTTCTTGCGTCTTGCACGTAGACAAAAGGAATCATCTACACATAATTATATATACATTAGACTTTGAGCATTCAATATAACTATATCTTTTACTGTGAACATGTTCTTGATGTGGCTTTAACTCCTTTTAAGTGTGCCTAGTTCGAAGAACGTGCCTGATCAAATCAAGAATTATGTATAAGAAGCTCATGTCACTCAAATGACTTTGAAGTCTCTTCAGAACAGCCCTATCCAAAAACTCTCGGTTTTCTATTGTAGAACTATCGTTAAAGTAAATTTACTGGATTATATTGGATAGTATATTGCTTATTTCTTTCCAAAATTTAAAGAAGAAGCGCATTGACACAGTAAGGATTGCGAATTTGCCAAAAGATGTTATTCATAGAATACAAATATCATCTCTCAGCAAATTTACCAATATCTTGTTGGTTGTGAGTAAATTTAACTGTTTCGCTTACACCGTTTCGCCTACATTGACGAATGTGTGCGTCAATAATGTTCAAGGCAAATGTACCAGCTTTGCATTGCAATTTTCTGCCCCACGTGAAGCACATGTTAGCATTGATTATCATCCAGGCTTTGGAGTTTACCAACATCTGTTCTCTGCCGAAAGGAAGCATCATGAGAAAGCGACAGACTTCCATCTGAAATAAGTGTTTAGATTTTTTGCATTTGACTTTGTTACACACCTCATTCAGTGATTAATATTAATATAACAAAAATGGTTTGTTCAGCCATCAACCATCCCGAAATCTAGAAAGATTCATAACCAGCACAATTGCTCTAATTTTGATCTACATTCAGGTGAACATTTAATAAGGCTTTTAAAAACCGCTTAAGAATATTGAATAATTGCGTAACCGCACCATTTCCTCAAACCACACTGATTGCCCAATCGTTCGATTCACGGTGCATCGGAACCGGACTTACCACTTGCCTTGTGCTCGCTACTGCTCGCGCTTCCCTGGGCCCTATTACCGGTGTTTGGCATTGATCTTGATCTTCTACAAGCGTGGACGCGAATCTCCGGCGATCATCGCGCGTAACCCTGCGCTGAGCTCACGACGAATTTACGTGAAAGTAAAAGGGCAATCCGGTGCGATTCGTTGCGGAACGACGAAGCGGCGGGTGAAACTGTGACCAATTTTTGAAAACATCCTCATTAAGCATCATCACCGGCAGTATCGATCGTCTGCAAATAATGCCCCCATCTGCCACATTAGAATGGTGCGAGCTTGAGGCGAGCTGAGCTAGCAGAACGATGCGGATTCTTCGCACCGTGGTCGCAATGAGTGAGAGGTGTTGAAGGGTAACAGCTGCCACTTAACATTCGGCATTGCCCCACCGGTGTCTTCCGAATATTGAAGCACCAAATCGGCGTGGTGGGCGATCTGAAGACGACTCCGAGGTATGTCCCGCGATTTGTTGGAGTATGGGGGGGCATGAGCCGAACAAGCGCGAAAGAGAAAGATTGTACGCACTGGTTGAACGCACAGCCGAAACCCCTTCCCCGTCGAGATGTTGCCGACTCGGTACAAGTGGATGCTGGGGATGCCCACCAGGGATGCGTCACGGATCGGTGCGTGACTTGTAAGCCAGGAGCGAAAGAGACGACCTGTGGTTCAATAAGCCTTCCAATTTATTTGCCGCTCGCCCGGAATGCACACCTAATCGTACTGCACCTGACGTCAACTTACACATCCAGCCAGCATGTGACATTCATCGGAAAGTCAGAGGTTTGCAAAGGGCTCCCTGCAAGCGAGTGAGCGAGAGAGTGGCGCAAAAAGACCGACTCCACCACCCGGCCGGGCTGACCCGATCGCTGGCTATCCGGGTGGCATGGCGCGCGGAAGGGGACGATACAGCACGCAAGTGAGCGGACGGACGCGTACACGCTCATCTCCGGCAAAGGTTGCGCGTGAAGATGTCAGCTGCCGCCAGCGAACGACGCTGCGAAAGCCGACTCCCTACTCCCCTTCGCAACGCGCGCGCGCGCTCTTGTGGCGGAGATCAGGTGCGCGATCCTGATGCTGAAGCTTTTCTGTCATCCGGCAGTATATAAGCGGCGCGTTGCACGATAATTGATATCAGTTCTCGCATTAGCTTTTATCAAGTCACACGTACGCTCCAAGCGCGCAAACAAAAACACCCAAAATGTACAAGCTGGTGAGTTGTGAGAGTGTGTCGGTGGGGAACACCCAGAACGAAGAGTTCACAATGTTGTGCCAGAAGTTGCCGCAGTGACACAGTTTTGCTAATTGGGGATACGCAGTTCGGAATCGTAGTTGGCGAGTGTGAACAGTGTTCTAAATTCTGACAGCGCTGTGGTGCGTTTGATTGCTCACAGAGGGCGCTGTCGACGTGATCTGGCATTTCGATGGAGTAACTTCGATTGCAGTAGGATTGTTTGCCGTCTGTCGGTGAACAGCTTGTTTTTCGATCGTTGTACGCTGTGGTCAACTGTTGTTGTTTTGTTTCGAGTGAAATTCCTCTTCATCATCACTTAATGAAGTTCGCTTTCCGAATCGTGTGGGGGAACACGTCCCATTCGGCATGTCGTTCCCCATCGTCCAACAGCGTTCGATGAACCTCGTGTGACGAAACACTTACAATTCATTTGTCATCGCGAAAGATGCATCACGCCACTCCGGGCAGGCATGATGGACGATGAAGCGTTGGGCAATTTTTGCTTTGTTTAGTTTTTTCGCACCATTCGTTTGCGCCCGAATCCGATTAATTAGCATTACAGTCACTTTCGATTGGGCGATTATTACTCAACCACTGCTGCAGCGTATCTTAAGCCGCTTTTCGTTTCATTCCAATCTTCCCGGTTCAGTTCGTCGTTGCTGCTCTGGTTGCCGTCGCCGCCGCCCAGAACCCTCAGGACGCTCAGGCCCAGGTGTTGGCCCAGGATTCGGTGGTCAACCCGGACGGTTCGTACAACTACCGCTACGAGACGAGCAACGGTCTCTCGGCCCAGGAGAGCGGTGTCGGTGGCCAGTCGGCCCAGGGTAGCTACTCGTACACCGGCGATGACGGTGCCCAGTACCAGGTGACGTACGTCGCCGACGAGAACGGCTTCCAGCCGCAGGGTGCCCATCTGCCCGTCGACGCCCCGGCCCCGGAGCACGTCCTGAAGACGCTCGAGCAGATTCGCGCCAACCCGCCGCGTGACGACCCGAACTTCAACATGGACTTCCTGAACGCTGCCATCGCCCGACTGAGCGGCAAGAAGTAAAGTGTTGCTGTATGAGCCATAGCGTGCAAGGAGCGAACAACTAAAGACCACCTGACAAATACTCCACAAGTCCGCATTGCGAAGTCTTCACCCCTTACGGGCGGTTGACGTTAGGAGGTCAATCGTCTCCGGGTGGAGGTGAGAGCAGGCCAACATCCGTCCACTGCCTTTTATAGACAATACCTTTTTTTACACAATTTCTTTTACTACCAACCTGTTCTACCGAGTGAACTATGTTTCTTCATTCCATCGCCCAACTATTTCAAGCAGTATCGTATGTAAATAGCCCGTTGCTAGTTTGTAAATAAAACAACCAACAAAAAATTAATCTACGCTTTTGGTACCATTATTACGACACGCCGAAAGAAGAGCTAAATGAGCCGAAGACAACTGTTGTCCTCGTGCAATTAGGTTATAGTTCGATTTAATTGGACGCTCTATAGGCCACGCTTGCCAACTCCAAATGATCCTCTTCGAACGCATCGCAGACAGGCTGCGATGCATGTTACTGAGACGAAGATGCGTGCTCGTAAAACCCTCCGCTCCACTCAAGGCTTTGACGCTGACACGTGGTCGTAAAACGCTAGTCCCTCGCATCCGTCTCGAAGTTGATTCGATTAATGGCACCGTGAAATGGTAAACGATCGTTTAGCGGCGGCCGTAGCACTTCGGGAGTTAAATACAGCCACCGGAGGAAGACTAGACACTAATTTTGGACAACTCGGCTCCATTTGGCTAAAGGTCAGCATACCGATGCCGAAATAGCGCTGGCGTGCGAGGGCTTCTCTGAGCGTGAGATGTTTTTTTTGGCTTCTTTGGTTTGGCTTGACCGGGGTCTTGGATTAGTGTTTTCGCTGAAACAGTTTCGTCTTGCAACAGTAGACCTTGCAGCAACCGACGAGGAGAAAGAGTACACTTGCGCACTTCCTATGTCAAATTTGAATTGGGCGATCTTTTTTTTTCGTTTTCTCCATCTCTCTTCCTTCTTTCATCGCTTGCGTCGCGTGGCCTCACGTCACCAATCAAGGTCAAGGTTTCGGTGCATCTTTCACCGCCTGGCCGCCTGGTGACGCAACCCCTGCGAGACAAAGCAACCCTCCCCGAGCCCGGCACGCACGGGAGGGAGCGTGCAAGATCAGCTCATCATCATCAGCTGGCTACGGGCGAGAGTGTGGATAGCTTGACGAACGATCCACAGATAACTTTCACTTTCGCTCACACATCCTCCCCTGTCGTGGGGGACGATCGTGTTAAAGATCGTGTCTGGCGTTGTACGATAGGCGCGAGTGCTGCAGATCGTGACCTGCGATGACATGTGCTCGATCGATATATGCATCTTTATTCGATGAAATCAAGTCATCTTTCTCCAGCAATATAGGATACGTATGGAGGACACAAAGTGCCGCACGAAAGAAAGAAAAAAACGACGTCAACGTTCGAAACGGTTAACCTCAACCTTACTTGCTCGCACCTACGTAATGATGCCATTTCCACCCGCTGACAGTCACCACGATATTATACAATTTCCCTTTCCACTGCGAACGTCGGGAGATCGTCTGCCAGTCTCTAAAGCTGGGCTGATATTTATTTGATCCTCTTCAACTTCAACTTTGAACTCAGTAAGAGGCGTTGGGCGCTTTGGAAGCGTGGAAATGGGGTTGCCGTCTCCCGATAACCGGGCAAATGCCGATCGGTTGCTAAGGGCGTCAAGACTGGAGGCAGATCTTATAGGTGCATCTGATCGTTTCTGCACGATCGGAGCGCTCCAAATTTGGATCCGACTGATCGGGTTGCCGCGGTCGTGATATGGGTGTTTATTTTTAACACGATTGGGTGTGGGTTTACGACCGGAGCTATTTCGGGACGTAATGTTTTCGTGTCGATTTCAATAGTGGTTAGCTTTGAGCTGTTACTGAGATTGTGACGCACGACACGACATCTTCTTTTACGAAACTTGATACGCCGAGAGCGTTGAGGGATTTTTTTGTTGTCATTTTAATTAAATTAAAACACATATCTAACAAACTTGCCACACGCGGATCCGAACACAAACAATTTCATGCTTCGGGGTCATCCGAACCTCGCCTGGGTACGACCTCTGCGATAGTACCACATTACCCGACAGCCGGACCGGATGATGATTGATGGTTCGAAAGCGTCCGAGCGGCGTACGACCAGACTGACCACCACCCGTGGATGACATTGGCAATCGATGGCGATAAAAATGGGAAGATTATCGGTGAAACCGTGCAAGCCGTCGGGTGGAATTTCCATAAGCGAACATTGCACAATCTCGTGCGTTTTTCGGTCGTGCGCCGTGTGCGTCTGGAAAGCTAATCGCTACACACTATCGCCGCTCAAACGGTTGCTGTCGAAGAAAAATGATGATGTACTCTGTTGTCAATGTCAGCCAAGCGGTTTTGACGATCGAGAGTGCATCGAACCATTTATCTTTATCGATGTTTTACCGAGTGTTGCAGATTTCATCACTCTAATCGTTTCGACCGATTGGAACTATACCCGAATGACATATAACATTTTGTCAATAACCTATTTTTCCAAAAATGAATTGGAATTCTCCAACAAGTAAATAAGACAATAT
>KB672602.1:3982102-3994080 GCA_000349145.1 Anopheles dirus | reverse complement strand
CCCTCGTCTCTTAAGGAGTCCCCATTGACCCGACGGTCGTCGGCGGCGTCCTTCTGTCCAGCACTCTTCCCCAGCAACGGACACCCACCGCACGCCGGCGAAGAGGTCAAGATGGTACTTCGTGCTGTGAAATATGTGCCAATAAATAGCCAACCACAGCGATGCTCCTCGACTGCAACGAGGAAAGGAGTGTGTGTGTGTGTGTATGTGTGTGATGACCAGGGCATTTAGGTGATTTAGTCATAAAGCACATGAGAGCAGAGGCGTTTGACCACACCTGAAAACGTACCGCGGTAGAGGTAGCAGCAGCAGCAGCAGCAGAAACCCGAATCAGCTGAGCCGGCGTGAAATAAATCGTAATCGAAACGAACCGATCGCACCGGCGCACTGGCAGGGCTAATGATTGTTCGTCCACTCTCGGGCCATAATCACATCACCATCATCATCCCGGCACGATCGCACGTTGCATCCGCTGCCGTTACGACGAGGGGGAGAACGACGGCGACAGGAGAGGTACGTACGTAAATTGCACTGCTGCAAAATGCAAAAGCCTGCGAGGTCTTTCCGCCGCGGCATAAAGTATCGTGTAAAGCGTGCGCACTGTGAAATCAACCCTCGCCGAAGGTGCCCTCGCCGGGCCTGGCCCGAAAAATGGTCAACCCATGGAGGATGGTGCATGATGCTCCCTCGGGAATGATTAATAATAAAATATCACTGCCGCCCTCGTATCGGATCGTGTCGATCCGTGACGAAATCGGAGCTCGGGCGAAATTATGTTGCGTCACGCACGAACGCGTGGCGCGAGCGTATAAAAAAAAACTCTACAATCGATCGTATTTTCAGATCAATGTTAAATTATTGCATCGTAAACAAGGCATTCCGCGGACTTGTTGGCAAATAAACAACGAAAAAAAAGTAAGCAAGTGATATGATGTGCTCGCAGTGAAGCAAGTAAACAAGCACTTTTTATGTGTTAATTAATCCTATACAATTCAGAAACATTTTTTAATGTAAGTTATGTTATTTTTGTTGCTTAAGTAGTAAACAAGTGCAAGCGGATTATACAACTTCATTGCAACATCATATGTTCTGATTAGAATGTAAATATATACGCAATACATAATAGTAAAAAATAGATGAATATTCTTAGATAGTTTCCAAATGGATGAAATATTGATAGTCCTCTTCATATCAAGATACCATATAGTACCACCATATTTTTTTCTGAATAAATGTAATCACTATGCTTCACTTGTATTACCTAGTATTAATCAATAAAAAATGTTCTACAAAATGTATCTAAATTACAAAACAGAGTGGTACTATTTCAAGCTACGTTCAAACATTGTTAAAATAATGATTGTTCATGGTTATGCATTAACGTCTCCACATCTATATTTGTAAAGAATCAACCTAAATGAGTAAAATGACTTGTTTATATCTTTTTTTTAGATCTTGTAGAACGATCACGGATACTAAAAAGCGTAAAACTAAGTGTAATCCTCTTAAAATGTAAAACATAAATATGGATAAGAAAACGAAAGTACCACATCGAAAAGAAAGCAAAAGTTGATGTATTTCGAAATGAATAGATACATTGTTGAGAATATATGATATTTTCTATTTATTTTTATATGTGTAAAGCAACTTTAATATTACTTTTATTAAGAAATCTTCAGATGCCTTGGAAGTTAAGACATACATATAAATTTATTTCATTTCTTTTCCTGTTTATTCTCGTTATCTAGCAAAGATTGCAAAGATACATAACAATCTTATAAAGAGACATAGCAATACATAACGACAAAAAACAACGCATTAATAAGACTAGGGAACGTCAAAATAGAAGTCTTTATCAATTTTTAAGTTGGTTAACCGTCAACCATGTCAGTTAAACATGTCAACTAGATTACTAATAGAGTTGTATGCCTCCATCATTTGAGTTATTAGATCACTGGCGCTAGTTATGTGTTGTGGATTTATAATCTGGCCGAAATAATCGTCTAGTCTGTCTACCTGGAGCTATAAAGTTTACTTTACTTAAAATAAACGAGGCGTCAATAATTCCAGAAATGGTGTTAATAATAATTGTGTGTTAGAAAAATACACTAAACCGTATACTAATTGTGATAAGTTGTTATAAATGTATACAATTTACTTGAATGACGCGTTTGATGCGTGTATACATGTGGTGCAACTTTGGTGTTGGCCTTAAAAAACAAACAGCCTAGCAGCAGCAACTTCTACTGACGGGCAAAATTACGGAAATTCCGAACGAAAACCGACATTCTTTAGCTGACCTGCCTCGACACCTTTGCTGATCCTTGGAGCAGCTGTGGTTTCCCGCACTGTCTCGTCTTTATGCATGGCTCACTGCCACCGGCACACAACCATAATCATCATGCAAATTAGCACCACCGGCATTTTATATCGAAAAGGAAACTGAATCTGCAACCAAAAGTACCCCGATTTCAAGGAATTCAGCCGTGCGCAAGATTTCTCACACCCTTACGGTCGCACACTCGCGCCAAACAGAATGACAGATCGGCAGCACGAGATGTGACGGGCGGCGTGACAGAAGTGCGACATAAGCGAACGAAAACGGCCGGCCCGAGTCGATCAACACGCCAAGATTAGTAGCCGCCTTTTGACCTGGCCGGCTAATCCCGGAGCCGTCGCGATGGGGATGATGATCCATCCATCCAGGCGGAAAGCGGACAGCGCGTACGCGTATGCATGCAGAAATACGTGTGGCTCACATAATCTCCGGTACCACCTCGCGCCGCCGGGCCAATGGGAACGGCCGGCCGGATTTGCATGCCCGCGGACAAACCGTTGCGCGATTAGCTTCGGTGCCGGCGGAGGTGTTGGCACTAAAATAAATGACCGTCTGTCGGTGCTGAAAAGGAAGGTTTTATTCTCGCCCTTCTTTCAGACAGATCTTGTCAATACCGGGCGCACGGGTGAATGAACAATTCCGCTTATGCAACACGTGTCGTGTGGGCTTCTATTGTGCCGGCGCGTCGGCTTTGCCCACTTCAAGCATGCTTCCTATCGCTTTGGAGATGATTGAAAAGCGTCTCATGTTCATGTAGAACTGCTTAGCTTAGCTAATGGCGAATAGTTCCTGAACGCATTGTATAAAAATCATATCCAGGTCAACCTATTCATCATATAACACCAAATTTGTTGAATAAAATATAACCCGGAGTATCTAACTATTGAGGTATTCCGTTTATTATTTTTAGGTTTTTTTTTTATTAAACATGGTGGGTTTCCCCCTGTATATGTACATTTTCAATGTATTCAATAAAATTTACTTTGAATAGAATTTTATTTCAAAATAACCAAAATATACCAGCAAACAAAAACATAACACACCGCAAATTAGTTATCTCAATTTTTCATAACTAACATAAATATCATCATCATAAAAGAACTTTGGAATGTTACAATTTTCAGTTTTGTTTTTGATAACAAATGATATCAAAGAATAGCCGATTTGTTCTTCCGTTCTCTCCGGATAGACTATATATCAGTCTTATGAGAAGAAGTATTCTATTCATCTATTCATCTATTCAACTTTTAAATATATCTCTGTCCATATTTTACTGATCATTTGTAGGGATATATCTTTTACCTCTAGTTGTGAATGCACCAATACATATACTGAATGCCATCATTCCCACATGACGGCTGAACATTAACATTTTCCCCTTAACTCTGAATAACACCCGTGACAGTATTCATGTTATGTTTTGGTACGAGCTGTATATTTTCTGTCATTTTATTGTCATTCGATCCGTTCGTTCGATTTCAACATACAACGAACGTACTCCAAACGCAGTAAAACTACACTATTCTAATAAAATTTCTCCCCACTTAGAACACAAACCGAATGCGTCCACCATCTACCCGGCTGAGTGGCGACATACGTTCGACATGCTCTTCGAAAGCATCCAAATCGACCGGCCCTTCCTCGAGATCCATACCCTCACGGGCAAAAGTAGTCAGGCCATCGCCACCCTCAGCCAGGAAGCTGGCAACTGCGACCCGGTACTCCCGGAACGGATTGATCGGCTCGTAAACTTCGCCCGTGCACTGCTGGCAAAGCACCTCCAGTGACACGAGTCGCCGACCGGGTGGGTTGGTGATGCGATAAGTAACACGCAGTCCGGACACTTGCAGAAGATTCCAAGCTTGGACCGTACCATTTGACACGGACGCACCACGTACGCTTTCCTCCAGCACGTTCATCAGATAATCTCCCCGCAGAAGCATCGAGAAGAGTTGGTTCTCGAACGGTAGCACCTCAAACAGCTGCTTGTAGGTGACCGTACCAGCCTGCAGATCGGCACGGATGCCACCGCGGTTCTGCAGCGCGATGCCATTGTACAGCGGGAAGAAGGCACGCACCATGGAGTCGGTGATCAGCGTTCCGAGCGTGCACTCACCCGTCACGCACTCCTCTCGGGACATGTTCACATCCGCCACTGCGACGGTGCGATTTCCTAGCAGCTCCACCTCCTCGCGGAAAGGAAGCAGCGCCGTCATCGTGGCCGGATCTTCCACAACGCTCGAGTCCAAAAACACCGGATTGCCTTCCCAGCTGTCAACCTCACCATCCTCGTCGAAGTACAGCGTCAAATTGCCGACGAGCCGTGCATACGAACCAGCCTGCACCACCAGCACGCGCCGTCCGTCGGGCTGGAACTCCACCGTCGGATACTCTCCCTCCACCTCGAGCGGGAAATCGCCGTTGTCGCCGCTGAACAGCACCGTGTTGGATTGGGCTCCAACGACCAGATCCACGTGTGGGCCACACTCCCGAGCCAGCCGACGCTCGGTGTTGAAACCGTTGTACGACAGCACTACCACGATATCCACACCCTCTGCCGCGAGTCGAGCGGACTCGGTGCGAACCGCCTCCACGGGGTCGGTGAAGGTAAGATTTCCCGGGCGCCCAATGGCGCTCACGTCCGTGCGGATGACTCCGAGCAGACCGATGCGGCGTCCCGCACGCTCCACCACGAGCGAGCGCTCGAAGTTGGTGAACGACGGCTCCCCGGAGTTGTCCACGTTGGTCAGCACGATCGGGGTCTCCGATGCGGCCATGAACGGGTTAAGGCCCTCAAGTCCGTGGAAGAAGTCGAAGCGACCCAGAGTCTGGGAAAAAATGATTTAAACAGATTGGATAATAGAAAATACTTCTTGTAGTACAAGGTTGTGGAATGAGGAATACATGTGGAAATGTATAAACTAAGTGTCAAAATTAAAAACCCGAACATAGAAGGCTTACTTGTGGAATAAAGCAACATTAGAAAACAACATTCGTTAGAATATACAGTGACAGTCAAAATGACAAGGTCATGAAAAATCTTGAAAGGTAGGCGTGGCCTTTTGAAACATTAATAAGAAAGTTATTTTAAACTAGCAGAAATTTAACGTTGAATATAACATGCATGAGGTTCTCTAGACTTGAAAACTTTATTTAGATTTCTAAAAATGTAGTTTTTCTTTAGATTTCACAATAATTTCTCACTTGCTTGACAGGAAACTAGGGAAAAAAGTTATATTGATTTTTAAGTGTCATGAACACATTCGCGCAATGATTCCGATGACCCAATGGTTTGTTAAATTGCGCTTGAAATGATTGATCACATTCGATCATGATCTTTTTTACCAGCGTGAGGTAACTGAACGAATTACCAATAAGCTAAACTGCTTTCATATGTTATATCTCAAACATTCAATCATAATTTGGCACTCGATTTTCTAGCGTATATAACCTCAACTGCTTCAAACGAAACCGTAAAAAGATGATATATGTAAATTTAAGCTACACTTTTTTGGAAGAAACCCTTAAGGTATCTGCAAGTTCATAGTTCTACGTGTTGCATACTTTGAGATCAAAATTGGCTTCTCTCTCCCCAAAGTATGCAAACCACTTGGCAAAACCATAGTCAACTCGAGTGTTAACGACTTACCATGGCATCGGCTGGCAGCACGTTCAGCATCGCGGCAACGACCTCCCACCGGTGCACCGTGTACCAGAGCGTACCCTTGAAACTGCCACCCGAGTTGAGGTACAGCGAGTTTTCTGCGCCCGCCTGCAGCTGCCGGACGGCGCTCACCAGCCGCGGATAGCCACCCTGGCACGCTTCCTGACCGATGCAGGTGAATCCTTCCAGATTCACCTGGTTGAAGCGCGAGTACACGTCGTTGACGTGGAACACGGACAGTGGGAACAGTGGCCCGGCTTCCTGTGCCCGAGCGAAGCACACCAGCGCCAGCACGAGCGCCACCGAGCGTTTGCCGAATAGCTCCATTCTTAGCATTCGTAAGATACCGAACGTCGCACCACTGACTGAGTGCATCCCGTGGGAGTGTCTTATATATGCGCTCTACTTTGAAAGACAACCCAATTTCACAACCCGCCGGCACCTGATAAAAGTTATCAGGGGCCGTTGTGTGAGCGTGTTTTGGGGGTTCGTCCCACGTGAGATTAGCGCCCATTGAGGGGCTCCATCGGGCTGACCGAACTGCTGACTAATCCGGCTTTGCGTTCTACATTGTAAACGTGACCTGGAGATGGTTGGAGCATGCAACCGGCGTAATCGGCTCATGATGGTGTGGCCCGATAACAAATGGGAAAGCTAATCGCGTACATGCTGTACAACGCCCCGCAGAGATGGCGTAAGACCGTATCAATTAATTTCTGTCCTCATAAACAGTGTCTGGCGAGATTAATCGAACACAATCGCTGTGAGTGCGTAGCGAGATATGGGCCTTCCAGTAATAAATCGTTTACTTTATACGCAACGAACTACGCTTGCGCTCCCATTTCCCACAGTGTGATCGATCGTCAGTACGTTCATTTAAAGTGGCTTTTAATTCGACCGTATCTTTCCCCTTTTACTGGGGGATTATGGATGTCAGATGTCATGGTGACAATTTGGTCCTAGTGGTTTTTTGCTCCTTTTTTCTTATTCTTCTAGCCTCCGGGATGAATCGGCTGGCCTTGATAGAACGATAGCATGTGCGGTGTAAAGTTGAAAGCGATCTTCACTTGAGAGTCATCGATTTAACGACCGAGCTTGTCTTCTAGTAACGAGGCGAGCGTAAAGTCGAAGCCAAAGTGAATCTTGGTTACGACCGGTTAAGCGACTCTTCGTGGAGGGTTTCTTCGCGGTGGGTGGAACACCGGCGTTTCGTCCCGCCGTCACTCGTTCGCCGCGTTCCACCGATAACGACCAACCTTTGACCGCGTGCGGTGATGTTACCAAGGCAAACGAGAGTTTTCTGTACCGAGATATGTGTGCATGAGCCGGCCGACCGGGCCACATGATCCATTGAATCCATCGGTGTCATCTATTGGGCAATTTATCCTATCTCCTAACCCGAATGGTGTGTCGATAACGGTAGTAACACTGTACTGGCTTTGCATATGATCCACGGATGAATGGTAAAGGTTAAAGTTTGCTGTTCTGTCGACCGTTCGGTACACAGTGGGGCAAGCTTAGACTAGATAAAGTTTTGTATAGCATGAATAATTTTGAGAAAATGAGAAAATGTGCTGTATTTGTACAATAATAAATACAAATAAATGGATTGCAAAAGAATCATAAAATTCCTGAATCCTGAATTTCTCGAAAATATGTAAGCGATCCGATTCATCGTGGCAATATTACACCAACACATTAATTTTACGATATAATTTTCCCTTATGACCACCTTTTCTCCTGTGTGCATTGGTACTAACTTTGCGTAACTGAAGAGAACAGAAGACGACTCGCGACTTTGCCGGTTTAGCCGATAGCCGTTGGTGTTCAAAACGGTCATCTGCACCCTTTCCATCGGTGGCTCGCTACTGTTTGGATGTGCGGTGTCAAATTGTCCAGCGAATTGGACCCGTCCGCGAAGAGTCATCCATCTCGCAATCCCACCACCGTACAGTACCGGCAGCCGAGCTTGGCGAGGTGTTGGAGTTTTACATACCACTTCTCGGACCGACCAGTGATGCCCGCGGCGATTTATGGCCCTCTTCAGTGTGGTGATCTTTTCGGATTGAGGTTTTCGGTTTCGATCTTCTCGGTCAGCTGGTATGATCCGCAGCTTGGCGCCGGCGCAAATGTCGCTGTACCGGATTGGCAAAGAGCATCGCCGCAAATTGAGGAGCTTCTGTACGGTGGCTAGTACCGGGTGGCAGCAGTGCGTTAGACGTGGAAACCAACACGACATATTGGGATGTTTCTACAAAGCATTGACTTAAGCTTGAAAAAAAAAGTATGTGCTGATATATTCATTTTCAAAAAATATGTTTTGAGGAGATAGGAGAAAGCCTGCTTTTTCTCCTCCATGTTTAAGCGAGAGATAGAGAAAGAGAGAGAGAGAGAGAGAAAGTCAGAGAGAACCAGGACTTGGGCTATTATGATATGATTATAACAATTGTATTGAGCCGGTTGAATTGTTTTTAAAATAAATTAAAGCCGGTTAAATTATAATTGATTGTTATTTAGTTGAAATCATATTTGCCCTAAGACTTCACGTACCACCCGTGTCTCTTATTTCACATTCCATATATTTCAAATACTACCTGTGCTTGAAAACAGTAACTGTACAGTAACATACAATTCAAAAGTATCTTCCGCGTCTTTGAAAAACTTGAAGGGTCTAATTGTACCTACTTTCCCACGACAACCGCTCACGACTCTTTTCTTCTCGGTCCAAACACCTGCTAGGGCAACCGGACATTAAAGTATAACCATAAACAATGGAGACGTTTCAGCTCCATTACTAAAATCTATCAATCCCCTTCGCTCGGGCAAACAACCTTCCTTTTCAATAAATCGCAACCATCTTTAAAACAGATGAGCCATCTCACTGACCTTGAGCCTTAAGCACCCTCCACGACTAATGAACTCAGCTGCAAAACTCCCCGGTGCGCCCAACGAAACACTCCCACTGAAAGCGCGAAAGGTCACTGAGCGTCATCCGCCATAGGGATGACAAATCCCTCCCTGGCACCTTCCTGGTATCAAATTTCGCTTTGCCACGCTAAGATCGATAAATCACCCAACAGGCCGGAGCCGACCGCGAACAAAGCGTCCTGTGCTCGACAAATGAGCTATTGAAACAGGCACACACACACACACAGAGTGCCGACGAAGTGTGGAACGTTTGGCTTCATAGCGCGCTAGACAAAACCGTTTAAAAAACCAATAACTCCGCCCGTAACATCCCGCGCGAGGCGCCACCGAGCTGAAAGGCTAGTGGCGAAGCGCCTCTAATGGGAAAACGATCAGAACGCCGGCAGAACGCGCGGTTCTCACATCAGACACTCGGCATGGAATCGGTCACGTCACTGACATTTACGGTGGGAGTGAGCAGCATCGTTCCTGAAGAAGCCGGTCGCTTGTCAACGATCTGTCCGGCGGTGCAGAGCGTAGAAATTACAAGTAAATTAGCTCCAAGGTCGTTCCGTGCCACATCCGTGGTTCGGGTTCTTGGTGCCCGGCCGTTCGAGAACGATCCTCCTGCAAGCTTGCGGGATCCGAACCCCGCTGATTTGTCCAGCGCTGTGATCTTTTCGAGACTATGATCTCCAATTATTGCCCAGGCTCTGGGTCCAAACTCCCAGCGTAGCTTCGTAATGGCCGGAGCAGCGGCGCCTGCTGACGGTACGAAAAGCGTTAAATATCACCCGAGGTTGCGGGTGAAGGTGGACTTCCTGCGGGTGGTGTGCGCGTCATTGCAATAGCGATTGCAACGCTCGCAACGGAGATACCCACTTGCAGATGGCACCGATGACACGATGACCCCAAAGCAAAAAATGAGAATGAAAACACTCGTACCGTCTTGCCGCGCGTTTGGTGGAGATCATGATGACTTGCTGGAAACCGGAGCCAACTCACACGGTGAGCCAACCGCCGCCACACGATCGGGTGACATTTTCGTGCACAATTGAGGTCGGTAGGTTGAACCGGAGCCCACCCAACGCGGAGGACATCTTACCGCACGGTGGCCTAGAAGTTCCCACTACCACGCATGATGATCGCATTTCCGGACAGTCGAAATCTTCCGACAGGTGCCTCGGGGATTCGGTGCCGTCAAGATGTCAAGGTGAGTCTATTTTTGTCTTAAAAAGCCGATCCAAAAAGGAGATTCCGATTCGTGACCGTTTTGAAACAAGGAAGATCCTCCAAAAAAAAGCACGTGCTTCCGGAACTTCCGAGGTGTTTCTTGGTGCTTCGAGAAACACAAACAAAAACCATGACGATAAAACCGATCACCTTCGCGAATCCCTTCGAAATGTAGGCTGGAGCCCGGCTGGGGTGCACAGATCGTGCCGATCGCGGTACATCACACCCGATTGATCTTTGCGATCTGCGACCTGCCAAACCGAACGATCGGCCTCACCGACGGCAGCACCCTTCGGTCGCTGTAACCGTGGCGACCTTGCCATTTTCAAACATCAAACCCCCTTATTCGGAGTGGAAGAATTTGCTCGCACGCTGCTAGATGACGGGGGATGCCACATGCCTCACCGAAACCGTACCGCAGAGGATGTCCCGTCGGTTCGCGCATCGTGATGCTCATGTAAAATTCATAAACCGGACACCAACCGGACCACACGGTGACACACGGGCAGTAACATTGTTGCCCGTACGTCAAGTACCATCCGGGTGCCCGCCGATGCTCTGCTGATGAAGATGCAATGTTTCGGTGCGGCGATGTGTTCTATTCCATTCTTTATGAGCGCCATTTCTAGGTTGCACATACACACGCCGGATCGATCTCGCGTGATCGGTCGAAGATGGACAGCATGCTGCGCGGTCTGCGAGTGTGTTTGTTTTCGTGTTTAGTACATGCGACATAGGTTTATTGATGTGACAGTTGTTTTTTTATTGTTTTCATTCTCCGTGCATCGGAGCACTTAAGCATCATAAGTGACGGTGTAATGAGCATAAATCGGATTGGCGGATTGGAGCATAAATCGGATAGACGGTTTTTGTTTTGTTCGGATGAATCATCCAATCGATAATTAAAACGGAGGATCAGCAGTAAATCATCAAAGGTCACAAATTGCCTCATTTTAATGTGTCTTTTTTGCAAATGCGATACAACTTCACACATATGGATTGTTTCCTTCGAAATGATTACTGTTTTGATTATTTCTGGCAAGATTATAACAGTTGGAAAATTACAAACTACTCGCATAAAAAAGAAAACATTTTAAATGGTTTCACACAGTGTGGTACTTATTTGCGGTAGGTAAAAAATGGGTTAAATTAGTTTGTAAAAGCCCGTAGGTAGAGAAGAATTTATAGCACAGTTTCGTTTGAACATTTTTGTTATTTTTTCACAGCATTCCAGAACTTTTTTATGTTATAACAATATAAAAGAAGAATAGAAGAGAGCAACTATATAAAATTGTAAAATCAAATGAATCCTTACTCAAAGCAACTTCATTTTGTGGACTTTTTATGGAAACCGGCAGTCCATAAAATAGTGACAGTCCGGCAAAAAAATAATTGATAGATAAAAATTATACTCTTGTTCGTTAACTGAACAACCTAAGTAGGTCTACGCCTGTCGTTTCTGGCTTTCCTTGACTTTATTTTATCCATAGCTGGATAGTCGGTCCTGCGCACGGGGGGATGATCCAGTCCGGGTTTGAGACTACAATCTGTAGTGTGTGTGTGTATGTGTGTGTGTGTGTGTGTGTTTGTGTGTTTGTGTGTCATATTGCTACGCACCTAACCTCACTCAGTTGCTTGCTCACTTATTGTACACTGTAACAGCTTCGCAGTCTTGGCCTGATCACGATCGCACTCCGTCATCAACCAATCGCTGATGGAAGTTTCGATGCCATCTGTTCATCTCTGTCGGGGCTAGTCACGCATCCTCTTTCCATGTGGACAGCTTAAAAGGACTTCCTCGGGTTGGGTCGCCAGGCGTAATTTTTGCTGACATAA
>KB672602.1:3949986-3976220 GCA_000349145.1 Anopheles dirus | reverse complement strand
TAAGCAAATAGGCAAATTTATTATTGAATACTGAACTAATAGGAATTTCATATTCCACGCCACATCAAAACACTATTAATTCAACTTAAAATAATGTCTCCATCACACCGTGGCTGCTCCGGGTGGATCGAAGCTACCAGCCAAGACTTTATGCGATCCAACGTTAGACACGACATTTGTAGCTAGCTTACGTTTTTTTTTAATTCTCCACTGCTCGGACTGCTCATGTGGCAGATGGAGTAACCTGCAATAAGTAGCCGGAATCGCAACCGCCGTTGGAGTAGGAATGAATTCGAATTTATGGGTACGTGTGTACGAGACACCGAGAAACGCAGCAGCCAGATGCAGCATGGTGAATCATATTTCAAAGCGACTTCAAAGCTGATGCTCCAGTCTGAGCGGGGAGGTCGTACGGTGTTGTTCGATGTGTATGTGCCCGCACGCTTGACAGTGGAACGGCGACGGGGCAGAAACAGGTCGATAGGCAGGACCCGCGTATGGCACATTTTGCCCGCCGGGTGCTAAATGTCAACTTCATTAAATACCACGCGTCTCCATTCACCGGAACGGCGCGAACTTCGCGGAATGGAATGCGCCGTACGCCTGTGGTAGTTGATGCTTGATTTGATTGTTTCATTCCGCTCGCAGGAAAAGTTGCGAGCAGAGATGAGACGCTCCGAGATGTGATCGGGATCGGAATGGACTGGAAGGTTGCTGCTGGCTTTCTTATCCTAGCGGAAGATCTCAAGCGGACTTGCAGCGTGCAGTCACTGCGTCCACTACATAATGTTTGCATACAGGTAATTGAGTTCCTGAGACAGATTTATGGAATTTATTCGTGAAGATCTTATAATGTGGGTCTATATCGTCGTATACACTTTGTAAGCTTTAGGTGATATCATAATTAGTCACTCCGTCATTAGAGAAATCAGATTATCTATCGGTAGTAGCAGATAGTATTGAAAGGTACATCTTACATTAGATTCTATTTTTACATAATTAGAATCAAATGATTTTCCATATAAATAGAAGTGTTCAAGCGAATCAGTTGTTTTGCAAAGTTGTGGAAAAAGCAAGTAAATGATTTTTTATTAATTTAGGAAATGTAGTCTGTTTTCCATTTTCCATAACTTTTCTACAAAAATTTGTTGCACTGATTTTTATGATTTATTTATTACATTTTAGCTATTTTGTTTTGTTAAAAAAAAAAAATCAGCAAAATTTGGCTAGTAACCATAAAAAAGATTTTCGACGATTCATTTAAGCATTAGACACTCACACATTTTGTTACAAACAACTAACTTGATAGTTTTCAATGTTATTGTTACACGGATACTAGTTGAGACAGTAGGTAACATTTGAAGAGTAAAACAAAAGTTTTAAAACAATGGTGCTCTTGGTGCGTAAATTCCTTACTCGTTGGGTGTACAATATATGCAGGTCTTAATTCTGTAAGGTTGTTAATCCCACCACAAAGAAGATTTTTAGTTGCCTATCGACGAGCCAAGTCAAAACCGCTTAGCATATAGTCTAATATAGTTAGCATATAGTCTAGTATAATAATATAGTTAGCATATAGTCTAGTATAATTTCCAAGCAATTCAGCACACATCTTAAAACATTCATTTTAACCGTATCGGGATGATTTTTACTGCCCTACTCTCGCCCGCAATCGACATTTTACACACAGCATAATCACATTCCCCACCGGTCGCTAACGCTTATTTATCGTCACCCTTTGATGGCTTCGATTAGCGCTCTTAAAAGCGCGTTCGGCCGGACACGCGACAGGAACACCGGACTAATGGTGTTAGAGTCGGAAGGGAAAGGTCAAGGCTGGGCGCATCCGGCACGGACACTGCAAGTCGTCCTGCATTCCGGCACGGACCGACTGACGGACTGACCGGCCGTGCTACCGTCGCGGGCCGAGGGATTTAGTGAAGGGCCAACCGCTGGCCGTCGTAATTAGTACCACCACGAAGGTGTGCTCAAGTTCACCGTGAAGCAAAGCCCTTCCTCGAGCAGATGACTTCGCCGGAATGTCCATGCGCGGGGTCGGTTGGGAGCCCATGTGCATAAATTACGCCGGGATCATCATTTGCTAAATCGCATTAGCGGCTACCGGAGTGCGTGGGACGGTGTATGGCGGTGCATCGGTACGATCGGTACGCATCTGATGGATCTATGCCCGCGATCGTGACTGCGGACGTGACGGATCCTGCCCGAGATGCAAACAAAACAAAAAAGTGGAACCACATCGTACGCGGCTTCGTGGTGCTGATGGGAGCAAATTACCAGTGTCATGATCATCTGATCTTTTGTAGATCGCCGATCAAACCCAAGTGTAACACGAGAAGGCCATTGAGCTTGGTTTGTCTATTACCGCGTTATTGATTCATAATTGGTGCGCAATAAGTTCCGGTAGCATATTGCTATTTTTTTCTTGCCACATTTCAAGTATGATGCATTCATAGTGAGATGATTTATATGCACAGTCATGAACAAATCTGAAGTTGTGTCTTATTAAAAACGTTGAAGCAGAATTTTGAGTACAACATTCTTAGCAGCCAAATTATTACATAAAACATTTTATTCCACTTTAGCTGGAAGATAAGGATATTATAATAGTTGCGAAATAGTTTTCTCCAACACCGAAACTACTTATTACAGGTTTCTATTTGTTATTCATCCATTCCTGCATATGTTAATCAGGTTAATATGTTGCCAGGCCGATAATTCAATAAAAAAAAATAAAATTGTTAATCAGGATCCGAAAATCTATATTTCATTTCATTTGTTAAGGCGATTTTATTAAAATGTATTTGAGGATTTCTTGGAGGCTGAGGAGGATTTGAGATGTCTGGGAGAGAAAATGAAAGCAAAACAGATTGATAAACTATTATAGTTAGTATAACTCTAAGATTGCGCACAATTTGTAATAAAATTCAGTCCTATCGGTGAACAAATACTAAAATTAGTCTTAATAAGGTGAGAATTACAACATAAAATGCTGGTTTGCTTTAAGAAATTCACAGTTTACAAAATGTTCAAAAATTTCAAAAAATATTTTTTGTATCAAAAATACAGATTTTGGTCATCCATTTCCACACAACAGTGTTGTTCAACTGTCACTACAGGTAACTATATATTTTGGAAAACTGAAGTAAGAAATTGATGCATAAAATTCATCATTAAGTATGAACTGCAATACAAAGATACTAATAGAGCTAATTATCACTATCATGAAGCATTTAATCAGCTACTGCTCAAATTAGCTGATTATTGTTGAGCTAGATGTCATAGTTTTATTTCAAAATGAGAAGAGCAGACGGTTTTTTTTAATTCATTCAGTTATGAAATGAATTAAAGCAGTAAGCCCAAGTGTAATGGAACACTTTGTCCAATCAGTCGCTCTCTTTCGTAGTCTAATATTTTCTCATCACTATCCACACGCATTTGCGTTCTTATCGATCGCTTTAAATCTGTTCCTCTCTTCGCGAAGATTTTCAATCATTAGCAAGCCGAACAATTCGCACGATCCGCTTTTAACAATCTCTCCATCATCATCCAACTGCGTCTGACGAAGCCATAAAGAAACGTTACTTTCGCTACAACATATTAGACGCGGACGGACGACTGAATTCCACAGCACCGCGAGGCACATCTTCGGTGCTTCAAAGCGTTCGGCAAAAGAAGGTCGATCATAATTCATCTTATTGGCCGTATTGATTGCGTGCCTATCAATCGCATTCGCGTTCGGCGTACATTTTGATGGCTCCGGCTCCGGAATGTTTGATGCAGTGAATGGGGCTGTTACGGGACACGTGAAAGGGGCGAGACAGAGATTGCGTGTCGCGGCCAAAATGACGTGCATCGAATGACAAACGTTGTACGTTGGGAAAGGAATCGAATGAGCGTGGTGCATTTCAGCGTGTGTATACGGTGATTGCTATCGTGCGGTGGGCTTCTGTGGGTGATTGGTGAATATGGATCGGGAAAGGGTGCGTTTCATTATTGATGGACTAGATTTGAATAGAAATAGTTTTTGTGTGTATTTTGTCTATGCAAACTTGGTGATTATTTATTTCAACACATTGCTGATATCTTTTAAATTGTCATGAAAATAAGAAATAATCGTCTTAACACTTTATCATTACAATCTCGGCATTAAAAAAAGTCTAAAAATACATTCAAACAAAACAAACGCTATTCTTAGTTCTCTTTAGGCATTAACAACCCTGAGCTAATTCCCTTTTCCAAAATGTGATCCGTTTAAACAGTCAGGAATAAATTGAGATCAAGCACAAATTTGATCCACACCTTGACAAGCATCTAATTCCGTTACACTCCTCTGCACTACTGCACGATTCGTCACCCCGTTTCTCCGGAACGTTCTTTTCGTCCACCTCTATCACAAAGCCGGCGCACAACTTACGCCGGGAGACCGCTTCCGAATACGTTCCCGCTGCATAAAATTGCATTACGTGTCAGTCGGTGGCCGATCGAAACGACGATCACGATCATCGTGTGCTGATGCTGAGTTTATTTCACCTCCGTTCGGCTGTGGACGCTTCCACCTGGGAATGTCACTCAGTGATCTTGACTGCAAGAGGTGCCTTCTTTCGGAAAGGGTTATTTTTGCAATGCATGTCGCGATGCGCCTGGCATTCGAAGGCCACGTTGATGACGTCGTCGTCGTCGTCGTCGTCGTCGTCGGTGTTGCTATGTGCCGATGGATGCGAGGTGTGCCCTAACCGAGCCGAACAAGTTGCATCTCGGGTCATCTTTGACCCCCTGCTGCTGGTGGATCGAAACGCTGCACGTACTTCGGACTCGGCTGCAGCTCGATTACGGGTGGCTCAAGCGTGTGGCACCAATTACCCAAAAAGAGCCGGTTGAAACAATGCTTGAAGCATCCATAACTATCTGCTAGAGGAGAACGAGCCGAAACAAGCAGTAATGCTGATGACCTTTACGTGGACAGGCGGCAACACCCAACACTTCCAGTAGGCGGCTTCAGCAGAAGGAATAAAATCGACAAACGATCGAATACCACCTTGGAGCATCCAACGTCCTAGAAGAAGGCTTGTGACAACGTCCCCGCACAATTTGACTCATCCCATACGTCGCGCTCTTTCTCTCTCACGCTTGTTCGTCATTGGATTAATTGTAGGGTCGTCGCAGAAAGAAGGGACACAGGTACATCTTGTATCGGCGCACAAGGATCCTCCGCCCGGCGTGCTCATCCTACGTCCCTCCCCGCGGTATGATCGATTAACCGTGCCATCACGCTGACAGCCGAGCATAATCCACCGGCCAATCCGGCACTCGAAATAGGCAATGTCGTGGCCTTAAGAACGGAACGTGTGCGTGTCTCTTTTTACCCCAAAACCACCGCCTCGGGGGACCCGTCGAAGATGGGACGGTGTGCGGATTAATTTTGTTTTATTTTTTTGTTTGTCCACCCTAGACATCCGCCGTACGCGCAGTCGCAGCGTATCGAATTTTTGTGTAATTTAGTCACCGCTGAGGCTGGGCTTACCGCCGGTTGGGTGACCTTGCCACTCTTGACAACCTGCTGCGCTGCGTGCGGTACCAGCTGCGATTACCTCCAATTTAGGTCCGGCTCGATTTATAATGTTTCCGTTCCGTCTTATAATTTATGTTGTTTTTATAAACGCTGTAAGCACACGGAAAATACACTGAATGTCCCGCCACCCGTGGGATAATTGCTTTTATGAGACGACAGCGGCTGCAGTCGGTTTTGGAGATCCCATCGTGTGTGGGTATGGAGGAGACTGTGGTGAAGATCGATCGGATATCGAATAGTTCATTAAGACTCATCAGTATGATACGCGGTGTTAAACGTATTCGTCTGCGAATGTCTTACTTGGCTTTTAACGAGGGAGTCTTGACTCGTTTTTAATGTTTCTGTATTATGTTATTTGAAGTAAACGTCTACCCGCAACGTCTACCGATAATTTATGATGTTCTTCATTTTAGTTGTAGTATCATGTAATGTTCTTCAAACAGTGCAGAAGTAATGGTGAGAACTCTTTGTTCCCTTCCAGACTTCTTTTACTATTTATGGCAATAAGTGAGATGAAGCATATGATGTTTTTTCTGATTTTTATACTAAAAGATGAGAAATTGCGCCAAATTATTTAGCAATGTTGTGACATTTGTTACCCAATTGAAAACATCTCAAATTGCATATGTTAAGCAAGTTCTTTTAATCGCATAACCTATTGATATAAAAAATTGGTTTAGGCACTTCAGTTTGAAAGCCAACTCATGTAGAATATAGAAAATTTAAAGAAGTACAAATAATATTTTTGGTTTTTCTCTTTAGTAACACTGAAATAAAGAATATATATTGTTTTGTAAAAATGGCCATGTTGTTTTGCTAGCTTCTTTCATACCCTTTTCCCCTAGCGCCGTCGGTAGTATTTACGAGGTACTAACGTATGCCGCGGGTTGGACTGAATTAAATTGGGGAAAAAAACAATGTTTTCAATACATACTGACGCAATTTAGTTGGGTTAACCAATGACACAAAAGTAAATCAGGCTATTTATGAACTTATGTGAACACTGAGAAGAATTCACAAAGACAGCACTCCCTGACATGTATCTCTGGAAAAAGCAAGAAATAATGGGCCAATAAAATGCTGAATATATAATGTCAGTGTCATTTGCTGAACGGGATACCAAATATGGTTAAACTCAGTTGATGACGGGATTTTTCGGAGTGAAGAGTCTGATAAGGAAATGCTACGTACTGCTCCATGTTGGAAACTATACTTGAGCACATGGAACGCCCGGGCGCAGAAAAGAAGATTGTGACCTAAGGAGCCTGTTGTAGTGAAATTGTTACCAAATGCTTCATTGTCATCATTCTTCTGTATGGCAATGCGCGACTTATGTTGTTCGTTAAGATCTTCTCAAAAGAACTTAAATTGGAAGATTTATCTCATCAGATATGTTTTCCGGGTCTGGTCTGATAAAAAAGTGCTGAAAGCCATCTATTTCAACTTCCCCTCCGAGATCGTCCGAAAAAAATATCACCACCTTAAATCGCTAAGTCGTTCTCCACTTTAAATTACGCTCCGAAAGCGTTTTTAGACCCTAAAACATGTGCATTTCATTCGGTGATTAATTAAACGCATCTGCTCAAGCCATTTCAACCGCTTTAACGAGCGCGTACTGAAGATGCATTGAACAAACAAAAGCAACCATCCGCCAGCTAACACCAACGCGTCCCAATTTTTGGCTCACTCCCCTATCGGTACCATTGTTGGCGTTTATTTTATTTCCAACATCGCGACATGTGTTTACAGAAAAGCGTAACAACAACACACAACCGTCTCTGTCTGTTCCACCACCGGTTCCGCCAAGGCGCATCTACGGTAGAGGAATAAACACTGCCATCGGCTGCGAAGGTTTTTATTAATGATTTGCGAGACTTTTGATCTTTGAGTCGCAACGGTACTTTTGAATCGGCGAGGGCAGGGGATAGCGGTGTTTGTGTGGAGAAGCAGGCACATCGCACTAAGTGCATTAGAGAGGGAAAGTGAGGCTGCTCGAGAGCCACCGGGTGCCATTAAGTGTGGTTTGGTGTGGCAAGGTAGCTCCTGTCTGCCAGCATAATTGGTAAGGTCGTCTGGTAGTGTGTGGCTCGAGACACTCTCGTTCTCGTTCGCGAGACGATCGCGCCTAGGACGCCCACGAAGGGTGAAGGTTTCTTCAACCACCCACGCGGTTTATCATGCGGATCTTCAGCTTTTGGCACCGATCGCTACTATTGCTTTAGCTGGCAAGCGTAGTGGAGATGCTATCAACTCAACGGGGAGACGGGAGTGCTATGGTGTATGAACATTTAACCGCAATCCCTTAAAGGATCAAGAACTATTTAATAATGAAAATCCTTATTCTAGTACTGATTCCAGTTGTGTTGGAACAAACTATTAGTTAGATTTATAAATTATATTTGTACTGTTTATAATTCGCGTTATATAACTGCTTTGTTTCACCTAGTTTGTTTCAATTTGATTTCAAAACAAAACTATACATTTTTATTACTTTTCAATATGCTCCATAATTTCATGGAGACTGTAACAACAATTACACACCAAGTGTTACTAAGTGTTACTAAGCTGTAAATTAAATCAGCGGTTTTCTTTGCTCCCTTTCAATAAAGTAAGTCCAGATCCATCCAGTAAGACCTTTTTCCACTGAGGGGTTAAAAAGACAATTGAACAGAAAATGCAGTTCGCAGATTCATCTTTGCGTTCGACGCTCTCAACTACTGCGCTTCTATTTCAACTTATGTCTGTTTTTCGTTTCTTTTCTTAGTCTCCAACCACCTCCATCACAATCAATCGTTCATCATATTCATTCACGGTGCGCTCGTCTCTACCGGTGGGCGTTTGCCAACAACATCCAGACCGAAAATGTGACCCAATTCAATCGCCCTCTAAACGATGGGCAGTTTAGGGTGATTGCAGAAGCGTTGGCTCGGTGGCTTTCCTTTTGCGCAACTCCCACCTTCAAGTACGGGGTAAGGAAAACGAAAGCAAAATAATAATAAAAAAACGCCGAACCCACCTGCCGCTGTAACAGAATTGCTAATGGCAGCGGCTGGTACCGTTTTGCGGACATTGCTTCAGCGCGAGAGTTTCTTTTGTTTATGTTTTTAATGAGTTTCATACAGTTTTTGAATCGGTTTTGCAAACGATCCCTTCCCGGTCGGGTTGATGAGGAAGGGTTATGTCAGTGGCAGCAGAAACAATTGGGTTCTGGTGTACCGAACTGTCCAACAACATGCTGCTTTTTAATGGAATGTTAATCGAATGTTAACACCGTGCAATGATTTTGTTGCATAGTTGAAATTGAAATTATCATAGAATATTGAATATTTTTTTAAAGATATTAAATAGTGTAACTCACAAAAAATCAAAGGAAGTTGATATATAAAATCATAAACTGATCCTAAAACCACAAAAATATTGTAAAAATATCAAAAATAATAAAAACCTTCGTCAAATATCAATATAGACTGTCAACGATATTTATATTTGAAAGAATATTTCGTTCATATTTCGTTTTATTCACACTTGTAACAGCCATAAAAATCAGAAGAAAAAAGAACAAAACAAAAATACTTGCAAATCAATCACATTAAAATAAAAACATAAATAAAATATGTAAATATAAGGCACGAGCCTTAAGCAGTATAACAAAGACAATTTTAAGTTTGTAGTTTTTAGAATAACTAATGCACTAGTAACCAATTTTCGCAAAGTAATAAAAATAAAACGCAAAAAACTCGCTTAGTCATCTTGCTTTTCCCGTTGACAGTTCATGTCAAAAAGAAAACGTATAATAAAACAAAAACTATTACCGTGGCGTATTAAAATTATAAACACCACTTTAAATGCGATACATCTTCCTTATCTTAAATCCAACACTTAACATACCTGATCTCATCAACGACACTATCTTTATTGCTAGCTACGCTATCTGGAGAAAAAACAGAAGCCAGATAAAAAATCGGCACAAATTTCCTTTAATTACGCCGCAATAAAATCAACTCTATCTGACAGCAACGTCACCACCAACAGTTGTTTCCTTGAAAACAAATCATTCCGGCTGAAAGGGCGCTCCGAAACTCGCCAAAATCTGGGTATTGTCTGTGGGTAAACACGGTTCACAATGCATGCCGTGTCAGTTTGTCAAATTGTGCAAAGCCTACTCCGGTTAAACTCCACCGGAATGCAAACATTTACTACCAAACACCGGCGTCCGAAGCGGGGGCTGTGCTGCGAGTGAGAAAAACGGCTTCCATGCTCACGCCCTTCCCGGTGACATGGCCACCGTAGCATGGGCATGGGAAAATTGTTTCGTTCTTTTATTTTCTTTCGTCTGTTTTCGGTGCCTAAAATAAGTTTATTTCGGGGGTTTCTGTCTCTCTCACTCTTGCGTTTGGGAAGCGGTGGAAAATCTCGAGCCGTGCAAACAATCGCCATGCAAACGGCACATTCTTCTGGTCGCACCTTGGTCTTTGATCTTTCTGTGGCGTTGCGATTTGACGTGTGAAAGTGTTTTTTTTTTGCTGTCTTCTTTAGTTGTTCTTTTGAGTCGTTCGTTCTTTTGGTGGAAATTTTTCACCATACCAATCAAGGCCATAAATTGCGTTCCTCAGCGGATGGAATGCGAACGAAACAATCTTCCCGAATGCATTCATTTTTCTTTTCTTTTGCGCATCCATCTAATCTGCGCTTGTTCGTTGTGGTTGTTTAGCAAGCAATAACTTCTAATGACGCTAGATTTATTTAAATACACCCTGCCACTCGTGTTAAAACACTGTCACAGCTTCGATCACTTCGGTTGACGATCAGGTTGAGCAGAATTAAAAATGCATCTTATGCAAATGTTGATCTTTACGACGTGCGAATACGCGCACTCAGTGCGCGGCTGGCAGCCTCGTGCATTGTGCGAGAACGAGCTGGTCTCGGCCGGTTTTTTTTTGCACACCGTGCATTGTACGATTGTATGCGCAAGTGTCCTCACGTGCACCGCGGGATGAAGAGGATGCTAATTCTAATAATCAAGCAGTAGTTTCGAGTTTCGCAGCGAATTCAATTTTAAGATCAGCTTCTGCGTTCCTCACGCTCACAGTGCGATCAACAATTCAGCAAAGCCGGTTCACCTCAACGCACGGGACAACCCGATACTGATGATGATAAATTTAATACCATCGCGATCCGGCACCATGTCATGGACTGCGACTGAGCGAGTGGATGAAAAATTGCCAGCTCTCTTTCTGTTGCTATTATTATCGGTTTGTCTGAGATGTACACCGTCATTGATGCTTTCTGGGAGCCTTTGATACAGATTGGTCCGTGGATTTGAAATGTGTTACGCGTTATCGCGCACAAAAGTGGTACAATCCCGGTTCGTCGCTTAGTGTTGTCTAAGTTTTTTGTATTATTTGTATTTATTTTGTATTATTTTGTATTTTTGCATTATGTATTATATATTTGTGTAGCTGATACTAACTTAATTTCATTCAGTGCCATATTGAATATACATAGCACTATTCATTCAGTTGAAAACATATAAAAATATGAAAAAATGCAAAAAATATAAACATAAGATAATATTTAGAGAAAAACACACTTGAACACACTTGACCGCAAGGGGCCAATACGTCCTGACCGTTTTTAAAAAACAAAACAAACAACAAACATATATGTGTTAATTATAGATGAAAATCAATTAGATATGTAAATTAGATAAAAATTTTATGTGAATTATTTAGTCTCCATACTAACTACTCACAAGAGTAGTAGTAATAATATTTACATTTATTTAAACATGATAGTATAATTTAATTTACAATAACGAATCGATTTACTGGGTTTGCACATCCACAATGATTAATCTTTTCACATTAATCATAGTTATCTTCTTTGCTCAGCTATCTCTTATAGTTATAGTTTCAATTATGATCGATTTGATTTATAGAGAAAATAAAAAAAAAATTAAGAAAGAAAGCTATATGTATGTGCAACATTAACCTACATAACCCAATCTCTGCTAAGCTGCCTTACCTAATTCTAAAGTAATAACAAAGGTATGAAAAAAATCTAACTCTTCTAATTTACAGGTATATGCTAGTTACAAGTGGTCTTTTCTTAATTGTTTTGTTTATTTTCCAGTCATATATTGAACAGTAAATGCAATAAATGTAGGGTTCAATCAAAACTAATCAAATGCACTGTATAATTAAAGAAACTTAAAAAAACTATTTGAAAACACAAATGATACTTAGGCTTATCAAATGAACTAGATCGAGCCGTCATTAACGCCAACCGAGCGGCAACCTTCTGGATCGAGGAAAAAAACCATTCAATCCAAAATCCTCTTCAAACGGCCCCGGAGGGCAAGGATGCCAGAAGCAAATCCAAACCCGCGTAAGCGCGAAGGTGTTAATGGAACGGTTCGAATGGCTTCAAAAAGTGTTACGGTCCAACAGTGAATGGTTGTGAAGCTGGGAACGAATGAGGATCATAGCAGATGCAGTGTGGCCAACAACAGCCACAAAGCACGGCACTGCGGGAGATGCTATTTCAATAAAAATCAGATCGAATGCTTTATGTCAATGTCAACAACGGAGCGGAGCTTTGGGAGAATGTGTGTTTGTGCGATGTAATTAAATAAAACTCCATTTCGCAGCCACTCCATGCGCTCAGCTAACCTTCGAACATTGGGCGAAAAAAGTGACAACTGTGTTAGAAAGATTCGAAATGAATACATCTTTAAGTAGGCTCCAAGTCGCATCTTAACCTTGCTATCAATGTGTTAAGAGCATTAAGGAGCAAAGAAGATAGAAGAAAACAAAGTTCAACACTTGTGCCCCTCTGTTTACACTTACCCAGACCATTAGCCGCAAAGTGGATCTCATTGTTTCAATAATGTAGTAGGTGAAGAAAAAACAACTCAACAACTGAAATGTCAGCCGTTGAAAATTAACGCCTTCGTACACTCCCGCATCGCTGTTAATTAGTGAAAATTAACCTCGGCGGCGGGCAAATATTTGTGTTCACCGTTTGACTTTTTTGCTCAATGCAGACGGCTCTTTACCGATGACATTCTACTCAACCATACACTGTTAACAATAATGTGAAAATTGACCATTAATATTTGAAACGAACGAAAGCAGAAAAACTAGTTCCATAACGCCAAACTCGTTCGAACGACTCATTAGGGAGGTTAATGTGGTGAAGTAAATTACCGGCCCGGATCGGAAGGTGATAGACTTTGAAACAGCGCTAGAACTATCGATGAGACTTGTTCGCGAAATCCCACTCGTCGAGATTATATACACATCATCGCACGCGTGTTCGACTTCAGGCACGATCAGCCTTCCTTCGTCGGAGGCGCCACTCGTCTGGACGTTGCTTGTGGCTATCGGAATTATCTGCAACACGATTCCCGGCATTAACTCCCCACTCCCCGTATTGCGACTGGCCACTCATGCCGTTCGCTAATTGAACTCCGTTCCACACCGAGAAGGAGCGAAACGATGAGACAAAAAACGACTTTATTAGCAATTATTTCGCGCAAATACAAGGCCTGACCTTTCTCACTTGTCGATTTCAGGTGATGGATGGGGCAGCAGGTGTCGAATGGGAAATGTAAATAGACCATTGGTTTGCGATTGGATGTTCGGTTAGATTAACGATTGTATCATGCATTGAAGAAAAAACATGTCTGCCAATACGACTTTATTAGGAGAACGTTGATTGGTAACTTTTTTGTGTGAACTTTTTTTTCAACAGTTTGGTAGGCTATTTGAAGGACTTTTATTTGAATCCTTATTGGTTCCTTCCTAAAGGTTATTAGTCGAAAAAACATTGAGCGGAAGTGGAAAGAAAACGTCAGAATTGATGAAGATGAAATTTTACTAAAAAATGTATATACATGATGAATAGCTTGTGTATAGCCGAGAATGATTTTGTTTGATTGTTTTTTTTTATTAATAACAACGGACATATATGCAAGATAAGCAGTACTAACTTTATTATATCAACAAAAATACTATACGGATCAATATTGCAATAAATTAAAAAAAAAACGTTATACTTACTTGAATCCCGTTGTTTTGAATATCCCAAAACCGTTGTTTTGAATATCCCACTGAGCAGTACATCAAAAAGGAGTTTTCAATGTGATTTAAAAAAAAGTAAAACTATTATGCAATAAAACAAATAAAACACTATTATTGATTACAAATCAATAAAACGACAAGAAATAATCGAATATAAGAGTATTTTATTCAACTACACTTTTCTGAAGCATCACGATTAGTATCTAGAATATTGTTATACAACACTATTTTATATTATTTAGAAACCTATAAATGATCTTAGGCTATTCCCTATATAACTACACTAACCGTAAGTAACATTAACATCAATTTATATAAAAATCGCATTGTCTGTTGTCTCGACAGCATTTGTGTATACGCACTTGCCATTTCTTTGATGTAAATTTTATTCGCCTATATTTAAAGCAAGCAATCACTATGGAAAAAATCATATTGAATGTTACGAAAATCCTAGTTTATACAAAACTTTACCAAAAAAATACAGGAAAAATGTTTCTTTTTCATTACATTGGTATATTAAATAAACACGTATTTGGAGACATAAATGAATCTGTGTGCGTTAATAATTTATGAAAATACCATTTACAGATCGTTCTTCCAGCTGTGTATTCGAATGTGGCATGAGCATCACGTACATACCGCTATCTTGATTTGCCGAATATCATCTACTTTAAAGGGCGCACGCAATGAAAGTGAAACAGTGTTGCGAAAACTTCCCGCACGAACGCACCACCTTCACAGAATCTGCAGCGTCACCCGGCTTGATCACTCGCTGCGAACTTTCATCGCGCGCCCGTACCATTTCATCCGGAAGAGAACGCTCCCGAAAAGGTTGAATAATATTGTTTCTCCCGAAATCGAAAGGTTAACCCAGCGAAACCATTGTCCAACGCAAGCTGACCGAACGGCACGAACGGTCAGTTCCGATTGGCGTACGACTCGCAGGGAGAACGACGCCAGGAAACATGCCCCGATGCCCAAAATTTTGCAATGATTTGTCGTATTTGGTTTCTCGCTTCCCAACTTTCACGGACGGCATAAATCTAAACCGAACCGGGCTTGTGTCGATGCTCGAATCGCGCCCGGAGTCTACGGTCTACCTCCCAACGCGCAAAATCGCATTACGCAAGAGGTCAAATGTGAGACTGATTTACGATTACGATCGAACATCGTGGCCAAAGATTCGGTCCAATTCCCGAAACCGAACCGAACACCGGCTTCCGTTTTGGCCGGTGTTGCTTACGACAGTGGCGGCCCCTCGGTGGTACATTATTTTATGTGCCCCGCATACTCATTGACATAATCATGCAGTCCGGCGCAAACGGTGGCAAACATGGCCCCGCGAGTGCGAAGATTTATGCGACATTCCATCATCCTCCTCATCGGGACGAGCCCAAAAGCGAGCGCGTGCGTTTTTCGGCTCCGACAAATTCGACACTCGATGATTAAGTATCGCAAATGGGTTGTTCACATCGCGCGGTGCGTGTGGACGCATGCAAACACACGCACACACACAAGAGGATCGATTAATCGTACGACCCTGAGAAGAAAGAAGCGCCCGAACGAAGTCTCCTCTGACATTTCCATGGGGCATCCTTTTGCCAAAAAAAAAAGCATACACTACCACGCTACTCTCTTTTGGGCGTTTTGCAGCAGCTGGGCGAGGTGGCTCATAAAGTGACCCAACCAAGTGAAGAGAAGAAAAAAAAACTACGCCAAAAACCTCAAGGCTAGTGCCTGCGAGATGGTTGGCCGCTGGTTGAGTTTTGTGCGGAGATGTTGAGATTTTTCGAGGACGAAACCAGCCCCAGGACATCGTTAAAAAAGATGTGCCGCAATGTTTTTTTGCTACCACACTGACAGACGCCCCTCCCTCCTCTGTCTCTCTCTCTCTCTCTCTCTTGCACACACACTCCCTCACACATATGGAGATATCATTGCAGACTCCCGACGCATTTTGGGGTCGCTTTGGTGCAGCTGATCGCTCCGGGGATTGTTTTCGGGTCAGAAGCGGCTTGTTAATGTGCCGCACGTTGCGTTATGCTTACGATCGAGCACGAGAAATGAATGTTGGTACAATTAGTGATTACTTTACAGCGCAACCAACTGCGAGGAACGAGTATCATCTGCGGATGTTATGTTGCTGCGCTCATTCCGTCCTCAGCTAACCTGATTAATTTACATTCATGGATGGTGATTTATGTTCCTTAATGTGATACGTTTTAAAAGGGACTACAATTTCTAGCAAATTAATCCTTTGTAAAGCACGGGGCTATCGTTGGATAACTGCAAATCGCGTTGGTGTGGTGTTGTCTCTGCTTGCAAGGTAAAAATTCAATAAAAATTTTGTCGAAGTAGTCGATATACTCGAAGGAGTTATAATATTCCAAATAGTCGACTATGCGTAGCTTTTATTGCTCCATTCTTGGTCAATTCTTATTCTTAGAAAATTCATAGCATTTTGACGATTTTTCAATCGAATTCCATAAGCTAAGATATTTTTACTGTGATCTTTAACTACTTCAATAAAATAAAATAAAATAAATATTACGTATAATCGAATACATTTTATTATCTCCAAAGGCAACGAACGGCAACGAAATAATGTTTTAAACTATAGTTTAGAAACTATCGTTTCAAGTTTATAAATATGAATTGTGCAATTCAACAATCACGCCAAACTAAATGAAAAGAGAAGCTAAAAACTACGGAAACGAGAGTTATCCGATGCATTACCCGATGCATAGCCCTTTGAGTTGACTTCTTCCTATTCTCCATACAGATTAGCCGTTAAAAAAACACAAACGAAAGCAAAACCGTTTAAAAGACTTCAATGGGCGAAACATGCGCGACAAGCGACGAACCCCACACGCTGCACTCATATCGTAACACTCGCTTTCGTTCAACCCATTTTCTGCTGGACGGTCGGTGTAAGCATGGCGTTTCGATGTTTTTGTGCAATTGAACTATCTTTTTCCACCAATTCCGACCATCACCGACCGACCGGCCGCTTTTGGCCCAAACGAAAGTGGCGAAGAAAAAACAGCCACTAACTCCACCACTAATAAGATTAATCTTCCCACTTGAGGCCTCTCTTTTGAAATGGATTTGAACTAACAGCTCTGTGTGCGAAGGCAACGTGAAGCGAAGCAGCCCAGGGAGCAAAACAAAAAGCCACAACGCGTCATACTTTGCCATCGAACACGGCACAGGGAGCACATCTTAGCAATCGTTGCCTTGTCTCTTTCTCTCTCCCACGGTTGCCAGTAGTCTATTGCGGCAGGCTTCCCCGTCATGATCACCATGATCTTCCGCCTCTTCGCTCTCCTCGCGCCAATCCACCAAACGCCCAGAACGCCGTGCCAAAAAGGTCGAGATGTTAACGCCAGTAACTAAAAGTGCGCACTTTGGTCCGAAACGCCGTTCAGCCGAACAGTTTGTTGTTGCTGTTGTGTTGCCTCGTGTTACACGCTGCCCACACCCATGCACAGCCGTACTGTATGCACTTCATGGTGCTTCTCGGTGGCTAATGCCATCGAGCAGGTCGGTCCTGGCCTCCTCTCCTTCGCCTCCGGTACACAACTTACTTACAACATACACATTTCGAGCCCAACCGTACCGTAACGATTGGGGATGGCACACGGATTCTCATCGCCCGCTCGGTTTCATTAAAGACACCTTCCACCCTTCCCAAAGGGAAGGCTGTGAGTGTGTGTGTGCGTATTTTTTCTCTTTTTGCATCTGTCCACGATCATCGTTTCGGTGGCGGTTTCGAATTTGCGATCGTCGTTGCCGCCGCTTTTGCTAGTGTCACGCACAGACACGTTTGCAGTGCCGGCAGTGCCATCCTCCCTCTCCTGAACTCCTACCCGTGTTCTTGCCACCCCCCCGTCCCGTCCCGGCCGATCGTGTCATGACGAGGATGACGAGGCTTGGTCCACCACCACCACCACCATCGCCGCTCCCACCGGCATCACGGCACGACGAGATGAGTCGCAGCCTTCATCCTCCCCAATAGGCAGCATCAGCACCAACCCTAGCGGTAGTGGTAAGATTCGGTTCCTGCTCCCTCCCAGTAGCGCGCCCATGGGTAGTCGGTACCGTAGGTTATTTCTCTCTCTCTCTCTCTCTCTCTCTCTCTCTCTCTCTTCGTTTTTGCATCGCTACTTACCGCGATCATCGCGCACGTAAGCCGTTCGTGCATCCGTCCCGCTCGTTCTTAATCGCGCGCAGACCGGCGGGTTCTTTTGCGCGCCGCGACTTTCTACCCCGGGCAAACCCGGGCGGATTGTATAAAAACGCGGCGAATTTTAGCCGAACATCAGTCACAGTCGTTCGCTCTGCCCATCCTGTGGTGTTTTGGCTACCAACCCGTCTTACGCTCGTTGTCATTTCGAAAACGGTCACTAACAAACGCAAACCTCAGCAACCATGTTCCGAGTGGTGAGTTTTAGCCCGTGCCGGAGCAGAAAGGAAGCGGGACCAGGTGGCTTTCTGGTGGCGCGCAAGGATTGGGCGGGATCGCAGGATTCGTTCAGTTCGAAAATACGTTTGGTGCACGGACATTGAAGTGAACTCGAGTCTCTGTTCGAGCAGTAGCTGAAGTGAATTTTGTAGCCAACGAAATTGTGTGCGAAAGCAAAAGTGGATCCTTTTTGATTCGGAATCGAGTGTTGCTCCAGAAATTTCGAGTGGTGAAGACTTACCGATCGAGATCTATCCGTTTATTATAAGTATTATTCATATGTTACGATCAGGGTTTACCATCTCATAAGTGAGAATATCATCTTTAAACCCTAATTGTTATAATGCATTACGATAAACTTGGCCGGTTGATCGTGTATTACGACATAATTGCGTTTTGTTTTTCTCTATCTTAGAGAGAGTGTTTCAAACCATGTTCAATTGCTTGCTTGTGTTTGACTCATAAATAAAATATCCAAGCCAATTTTTGATATCGAGTTAAGATCGGACTTAAGACATCGGCTAAAAACTACTCGTTTTTGAAATTTTCTTCCAATAATATGTCAAATCTTGTTAGGCAATTAAAAACCAGGAAGTTTCGAAAACAACTCATATAATCTACATATTTGTCCCTTTAAAATTGAGATATTCAAAACAAAAATATCAACCACCTTACTCATGACAGGTGGCTTTTGCTGAAGACTAATCTAGAAGAAAATCTTCAATTCTTGAAAGCTAGTGGTCGTTATAGGAGATAAAAAATCAAACCAACCTTACTGTTTTATTTAGTTTTCAATTATCTACTCGATCCAATCCCTTTAGATACTTATACTTATTTATTGCTATGACTACCTATTTATTACATAAATTAATAGGTGGCATTTTAAGAACATGTATAAAAAATAGGTTTTTATTATTATTCCCCAAGGGGTTCCATACTTACTGTGTAGTCTCACTGCAGACTCATAAAATTTCAACCGGGTTTTTGAATTTCAGAAACTTCGGGATTTCGGGCTGATGTAATGGATTGAAATGTGCCATTATATCCTCCATAATAATGATGCTAAAAATTTGATATAAATATTATTTGCTATTATGTTCATAACAAGCAAAATATCAATCCTTAAGCATGTTATTCAATATAAATAAAATTGAAATTCAAGGTAGGTAAATACAGTAAGGTAAATATTCTCGCAATGTTCCTCGCAATGTTCCGTAGCATCCCGTACGCCAAAAGACAAAAATAGCCCGCACGCAACAGAAAAGCGATGCAACAATGTATGCAGCGCGTCACAAGTCATCACCTTGAACCAGACGCCGCCATTATCTGCTTCTGCTGTTGGCACCCGCGGAAGCAAAACGATTACACCCAGCCGAGCCCACCCCGAGCCACGCGCGATGCTTACATAAACCCAAACAAAACGTGCATTAGCGCTCGCGTATGCGCACGCCACCCAATTGGCGTGACAGTAGTGCCGCCATGCCGCCGAAAGCCGCAGCGTGGGAGAAAAAGTAGTGCAACCAGCGAGGGAGAACGGAAAGGATAAAACAAAAGATGCATTGAAACGAGCGGACCCGAAAACGGCACGGCTGGGAACCGGCTGCGAACGGGGCTCGTGATGAGAAGAGGTCGCTTTTTTATGCCACCTCGTCGTCGTCGTCGTTGTTGTTCCGTGTCCATGCCGTGGCGCCTTCCGTTGCCGGGGCTGCGCAGGCCGAAACTGTGCCACGAATCTTCTCATGGACGTGGGGCACACGTTGGCCCAAAGTGCAATCAAAAGCCATCTCACACGATTAATTTACGATGCGTTTTTTTGTTGTCGTTGTTCGGCCGGGTGGAAGACGCCGATTCTAACAGTCTTCCCCAATTGCAAGCCATTCTTGCGTCACCACCACCAAGCGGTTCGGTTTATTTTCGGCGTTTACGATGATTCGTATCGTTTTTTTTTTCTTGTTCTGCCGTCCACCAACAATCACTTCAAATTAAGCACCATTTGGGCGAAAAGACCTTCCTTTGAAATTCATCAATGAAACATGGCGAAACGAGCCGCCTGTCTTGTTATTTTTAAACCACAAGCCAACAAACGCTCAGCTCGTAAATCTTGTACCAAAGCGGAACCCGTCCCGTCGTCGTTCGTCGTTCGTTCATTGAGCGATACGAACATCGATCAATTGAACTACTGCCGCTGCCGAAGCGGCGGAGCGGAAACAGCGACAGATCGCAAGATCGATGACTTACGACTCAACGATGCGGTGTTATAAACGCACCTGCCGCACGGCTAGTACCGCACGGAGCGATGATAAGCAGTTGTCAATGAAATGTCATGACACTAATGATGATTCTTCTTCCCGCGGGTTTGTGTTGAGTGTTTGCCGTGTTTTGCCCTGTTGATGGGCAACTCCGGTGGCGGTGAAGGCAGTAGGAGAAGTCAATCGACTTCAATTACCTGCTATCAAGAAGTGGCGACGGTAGGGACACCGTGCCGACGATACCACACCATTATGCATGTAAATTTCTACTGCCATTGCCGAGGCAAACGATGATTTATCCAGCGCGAATCTCGCGACGGTCAATCGATTGTCACGTGCGATCGTGATGATCGTGTCGTGCCGACGGTGAAAAGCGGGATGGGTGCGCTAGGTCGGTGCGATCTGCCACTCGACGCACGCAGCTAAGCTGCTAGGGGTGTGCTCTCCCCGCCCATTTGCGGCAAGCAAATAAATCACAACGCGCGCACAAGTGGGTGAAGGCAACCGAGCAGGCGATTCTAATGGTTCTCCCTCGTCCGCATCCCTCCAGTTCGTTATCGCTGCCCTGGCCGCTGTGGCCGTCGCCCAGAACCCCGACGCCGAGGCGCAGGTCCTGAGCTCCGACAGCGTCGTCAACCCGGACGGATCGTACTCGTGGAACTACGAGACGAGCAACGGCATCCGCGCGCAGGAGGAAGGCGTCGGTGGCCAGTCGGCGCAGGGTTCGGCCTCGTGGACCGACCGCGACGGCACGCCCATCCAGCTGACGTACGTCGCCGACGAGAACGGCTTCCAGCCGCAGGGTGCCCATCTGCCGCGCGAGGGCCCGGCGCCGGCCCACGTGCTGAAGACGCTCGAGTTCATCCGTGCCAACCCGCCGAAGGACGACCCGAACTTCAACATCCAGGCCCTGGAGGCCGAGATCGCCAGACTGCAGTCGCTGCAGTAGGGAGCGAACCGGAGCATCGCAGTACTTCCAGTACCAGCAAGGGCAGCTTGTCACTATTCTTCATCAGTCATTTCGGAGGGACCCAACCCAACACGGAAGAACAGGCGCAAAAGGGAGCGTGAGAGCGTGAAGGAGAGAACCACCACTACGGAGAGGAGAGCGTATAACAGTTAGCGTTTAGCGTTACAGTGAGTGAGATTTTTGTTTTGTATCTTGAGGTGTTTGTTTTTCGCTGTGACCTGTGCACATACTCATATTGCCTGCAGCAGAAACGGAACTACTAAGAGCATGACACACACACAAGCACACTTACACGCACACACACAAGAACACGAACACCATACAGTGGATCAGAGCGGCACACAGGAAGAAGAAAAAAAGCAGCAGAAACTACCTTTCTCCGTGAGCTTTGTGTTGGCGGCCACGCGGAGGATCAACAAGCAGTACGTGAAACACACACACAGTACACAGTACACAACACCGCTACTACTTACTGCGACGCTGTAATACTTTTGTATATAATTTTGACTAGTTCATTTACAAACGTCTGTAAAAAAAACACGAAACAAACAACAACAAAAACGTGTGTCTACTTTTTTGTTTACATTTTGAAAAGGTTTGACAGTCGGTAAGATACTAAGAGAGAAAGCACACACACACACAAATATCAGGCCACCTTCATGTGGTTAGGAGGTTTGAAAGCTCGGCACACTCGAAGTGAAGGAACTAGAGGGTTTTTTTTCAGGCCAAATGTCACCGATCGTGCCGACGGATCTTACTATCCGTGTGCGTCAACGTGCCTGGAGGCATGAGAGGTTATTTTTTTTTTATTAGCATCAAACAAACGATAGAGTCGTCTGTTGAACGCATCTCGAACGAACGCACCAAGAAACATCCAATCGTCCAGCTTGGGCAAAACACGACCGTGAGCGCAAACGATCAAACGCTGACGATAATCTTGCGGAATCTCCGAACGAACCGGTGAAAGCAAACCGACCGACGTCAAAGAAGTTCCCATCATAAACCAGCGAATTTGCACTACCGGCACTGTGGGACGGGACGGAGGGCGTGCCGGAGCGGCGGTAGAGAATTTTGCATCTTTCCCCGCGCGTCCGTGCGCCGGCGGGTGCGGTTTTGGCGAAAGGTCTGTCTGCCCGATCTCCGCCCGATCGTTTGATTAGAGTGCTGCGAGCGCGTGGAGCGAAAGAAAAGATCAAATGAAAGGAAAATCGGCGAGACGCCACCCGGGAAACGATGGCATCACGATGACATAACGCGTACGCGAGGGCGCGCGCGGCTTGCGTTAAGAGACGATCAAATTGTACGCGACTGGCAATGGGGAAAGAACGGGAGGCGGTGGGCGTGCGGGAAAAGGTTTCCCGTGAAATGCATTCGTCATCGTCTTTGTACATGGCCGGCCTTGTGAAGATCTATCATTTATGCTGATACTACTTCAGATTTTTCATGACATTCTCAATATGCAGATTGTCTGACTTTTACATTAATTGACACCGACACCAATCAGAAAATGAGTGCTTTGTGATTTGTATTTGTTAAATTAATAAATCGTAGTACACATAATAATTTAGTAAATTTTATGGGTTTCTTATTCGCTTTGGTTTTCAATCTTAAGTTCTATGATAAAGATATAGCTATGTAAAAAATATTCAATACTAACGATGAAATATGGTATCAATTGACACTCTGGCACTTTGATCTTTGATTGCTCGAAAACGGTTAGAGTAGGTTTTCATCAGAAGTTGTATTGCATTGTAAAAACATTAAAATATTTTTAAAAAAAATGAAAACTTTTTAATGTATTGACTACATCTTGAATACAAGTACTGACGTGTAAATTTGATGTCAATTGACCCTTGGAGAAATTTCATGGGAAATGAGAAATTGAAAATGGAGAAATGATAAATTGTACCATTTCCTGGCAGAAATGGGTCAGAACAGAACTGAAAGCTTCGCCTAGTGATGCGTTAGTTACTTTAGATTTGTAATCCGTTTAGTTTGTAACTTTACCATCCAATCCTGAACATTCTTCCCAGAGTTACATGAATTCGTTTCATCGAATCATGAAATAGATCCACCGTTTCATGAAATGACATTTCCCACACACGGTGTCCGTAACCTGACTCGCGTGTCAGATTGAATGCCTACAATGACGGAATTGTATCGACTTGGTCGAGGTCGATCTTTGAATTGCACATAATAACCACTTCAAGAATGGGAAATCATGTAACTCTGGGAACTATTCTAAAATGGACGAAAAATCCTGTACCTGCAGTGCAGACGTTCAAATCTGGTCGCTGAATAAAACGCGTGGCCCTACGTAGATTATTCTAAAACGTATGGGCCTAATGGACCTAAACTCTCCTCCATTGACTGTACCACCCATGGTGCTGACGACGATGGTCGATACCGCCACAGGTTTCCAGAGGACGCTAATGCCCTCCTTGTTTTCGAACGGAGAGTACTATCTATCTTCGGTGAGGTGTGAGAGCAAGGTGTATGGAGGATGAGGATGAACCAAGAGCCAGCTGAGCTGTTTGGAGGACTCCAGATGTCAGATGTCAAGATGTCAGACGGTGGCGAAGGTTGGAAGTAGACATGGGCATTATGATTCCTTTCGAGGAGCGGAGTGAATCATGTTCACTCCTAACCGTGAATCACGAGTGAGCGAAGATTCCTCCGCTCACATAAAAACGGAAAATCATATGTATGAGAAAAAAATCGCATATTCGCTAAAATATGATTATCTTCGCCAAATACGTACACCGACTCAACAATTAGTTTCTGCAGCAATTTTCATAATTATTCTGTTAAACTTACAAAAAAAAAACCCTCATTAAACCTAAAATATACTTGCAAGCTTTCCTCGCTAAAATATAGAAGACTACCACCAATCAGTGCCATAATCAACTAAAAATCTTCCTCTGTTACCATCTTCCCCTGTACTGCGTTCACGAACCAACTCCGGAATCAACTTGCATGGCCTATAGTTCCTTTTTGCTTTAGATGTTATGTATTTCTTATAGACCATAAGGCCCCATTGAAGGGCACTTCAAACTAAAACAAAATACAGCAAAGTCAAGTATTGGACACTAACAAGGTACAGGGCGCACGAAATAGGATGCATAAACGCCATCCGGATCGAACTGGGTTCGTAACGGTCACAAACGGCTTCGAACTCGCGGTACATAACAAGAAATTGGTCAGAGGAGCCAACACGGGAGCGGCGTTTCTCTTCGTCTAGTAACGATCTGGCATAGAGCGTCCTCGCTGGAACATATATGTTGATCGCGAAAAGCAGGGCCGATCAAGTCAAGCAGCCCCGCGGCAAACAATCGTTGAGCACTACAGTTGCTTAGCTTCGGTATGTCAACACCAATATGCGCACAACGTCCGCTTTAGTGGAACGTGCAAATGGAAACGGAATCGTCCAAATACTACGTCAGTTATTTCAGTATACTAAAGAGCTGGTTACCCCTGGAAGCAAGTCAAGTTGGTCATGACAACTCAAATTTTCGCCAAGAAGCACTCCAAGATATCTGACACTGCTTTTGCGCTCGAGTTGTAGTGTGTTCCAGCAAACATCAGCCTGCTGCACCTCGGATGTTGCTGTAACAGACAAGAATAGAAAACGTAATTTTTTTCAATAATTTGGAGTCCGGTTTGAACAAAAATGTGCATGAATAAGGATAAACTATCTTTTTAGGTCCATCGCGGGCACGTGGTGCACTTTCAAGAGACTTACTAAAACTTTACAGATGAACGATTCTGACTTCCCTTCAGTACGGTTACTGGCATATGTTGGTCTTTTGTTGGCATATGTTGATCACTGGCATATATGGGCATATGCTGTCAATAGGTGACCAGTGCGCGTGTCTGCGTATCTACCTGGGATGTATGGCTTCAACACGCCATGCCCCTCGAAGTGATAGCTGGTTTTATGTAAACAGTTCGCACTCATGCTTATCTCTCCACCTTAAATAGTTGTGTCATGCAACACTTTAGAAAGCTATCTGCTTTAGACTGCAAATGAAACTCACACTCATGAGGTATGATTACCTCTTCCTGCGTATGTTGCCTCCATCGACTCGTCGCCAACCACCAGAAAACCCCCGATGTTTATAGGACAACACCCGAGGAGAGATATTCTTGATCATAGATACCTATATGAACGAATCTATGAACGAAGCTATGCTCTGACCCTCTTCTCGCTTTCTCACAAATTGTAATTTGTACACACAAAAACAGGCTACTGGTTCATGCCCGAATTCTTCCGTATATTTTATTTATAATTAATGAAGGTACAGCTACAATTACTACTACATAAGAAGCGCCTTAAACATTAAATTTAATAAAGTCATTGCACATTCCGATTTCCGACCTTGAGTGTTGTAAGATCTGGAAAATTACGGTGCAAATCTGAAACTGATGCACCCGAGTGGATCGGCTCTGCTCGCAGATGTAGTTCTTTGATATGAGGTATAGGGGTACGTATATGATTAAGCATATAGTCGAAATGCATTTCGGAAATGAGCACCTCCATTTGTGGAAATAAATGCAATATACTTAACATGCCAGCCGTAGAGCAAGTCAAACGCACCTCTCGCACATTCGGTAGAGCCCTAGCGATAGCTGATATCTCAGTCACTGAATATGTGAATCCATATATTGTTAGTTTCGTGGTTGATGCAAATGCCTTTAGTGTATCGTGTTGCATCGGGAAAGGACCAAGGCCAAATGATTCTAGTTGAGGCAATTCGACGGACGAAAATGACACAGGATTAAGGCTAACGATCTTCTTGAACGTAAGACGGCGCAGATTTCCAAGGTTCGACAGAGCATTCATGGTGGACATTTCGATGATGATCATTAAATCTAT
>KB672602.1:3932854-3948791 GCA_000349145.1 Anopheles dirus | reverse complement strand
ACATTCTTGTTAATATTTCTTCATCTTATTTCATGGAACAACATCCTCAACTAGGTGTAGACTTGGCATTTCTGGCTTCCATTGGCTTTATTTGTTACCCGTAGCCTGGGTAATCAGTCTTGCATACGGGGGAACAGTGTAGTTGAGATTCGAACCTACAACCTGTGCTATGTAAGACCTTGCGATTGCGCACAGGACCAAACAACCGCCCCTTGTTAGAGTTTAGTATTATGCAATTGTTATATAATTGCTACTTTGATCTAATAGATACTCCATTAAGCATAATATATCTTGAATCCCTTGGTATACTTCAAAAACATATTTTGCAATTGTGCATCATTTTTATTTTTATTAGATCCATGTAGTACGGAGTAAACGTCGCTTGAAATAAATTTAATACTGACGTAATGGGCTATGAAAGTAGTATTTGCGAAAAATGTCGGATCATGTGTCTCTTCAAATTTGGGAATGACTCAGTCGTCGTAATTTCTTCCCAAACACAGAATTTACTGTTCTGTAGGAAATTGTGTAGCAAATAAATTGTGTTATATATATTTTTTTGTGAATGTACATGTAAATTTTATTCATGAATTAGTGAAAGTAAAACTACGGATGCGGTTTGTTGAAGACACCATAACAGATATAACACATGATTTGCATATTTAATTTTTATATAATAAGTAACATAGCTAGCGTACAATTGAATACGTTAAATATTAACATGTCGATTTCTTAAGTGTTGTAAGATCTGGAAAGCAGTAGCGCAAATGTGAAACTGTTACACCAGTAAGCTTCTGTTCTGCTGACATATGTATTTCTGTTATGCGAAACATTGGGGCCGACATATAACCGGGTGTTTGTATAACCGGGTGTTTGATATCGAGTTTTAAAATTAACACTTCCATTCGTGGAATTCAATGTAACGCACTTATCATAAGGCTCGAAAACTCACATTTCGCACATTCGGTAAAGCCCTAACGATGGCTAATATTTCAGTTGATGAAAATGTGGTTCCATATATTATTAGTTTCGTAGCTGATGCAAATGCCTTTAGTGTATAGTGTAGCGCCGGGAAATGACCGAGACCAAATGATTCTAGTTGAGGCAATTCGACGGACGAAAACGATACAGGATTAAGGCTAATGATGTTCTTGAACGTAAGACGGCGCAGATTTCCAAGGTTCGACAGAGCACTCATCGTGGACATTTCGATGATGATCAACGAATCTATGGACAACTCTGTTAAAGTAGGGCATTGTTCACAGATTACTTTGAACCAGTAGCCAGGAACGGGTTCTCCATGAAGTGTCACAGTTTCCAAATAATGTAAACGGTGGAAGAAGAGTATTTGTTCCTCCACCGAACCGCTATTGATACTGTTCTGTTCTTGGTGTCGCGTAATTGTTATTTTTTTCAATTTGTGCAATCTGTATGCATACAATCGATCATCATGTTCGTCCACTTCCAACTCTTCTAGGTTTGGTGTGATCATACAAACCGGTGTAATTTTGTCTAAAGCCAGCTGCTTCAGCGAATTGCTCTCTATTTTCATTGTGTTACATACATAACATGATTCATAATAAAAACTTCCATTAATTCTAAGCTCTTGGAGCATTTTCATGTCTTTTACGGCATCTGCAACCCGTTTGGAAAATTCATCGTGTAGCGCTATGACCAGTGTGACGCTGACCAATTGTTCAACCTTTGGGTAACTTAAGATAGTGTAAAGTATATCAAACGATACTATCTTGTCGCACATTTGTTGGAGACTTGTATTGAGTAGAATGAAGACTACGTGGCGATAGAAACGATCCGACAGTTCCAAAACCTCTTTCTTACACTGAATACTTCCTCCAAGCAAACCGCTGGGATCTAGACAAAGCTTAAACCGTTTTATGTAGTTGTCGGAGAAAATTACTTCCTTCCATCGACGGCATACAAGAGAACAGCTCTTCACGTTTTCTGCATCAAGGCTGTCGAATATTTTTGTAAGTACCTGCGAAATACAAGCTTGAGGTTAGGTTTCGTTAGAGTCGTTACATACAATATTTTACTTGCCTCGTACGGAAGCTGTTCTGTATGATTCATCTGCTTCTCTTCATGCATGATTGTAGCTGATGCGTGAAATACCCAGTTCAGTAAGTGAAATGACTGCCTGGTTTTGCTATACAACGCTATTTGCACTGCCGTTTCTGCATTCGTATTGCTATAGAAAAAGGCGTTTTTGACAAACGGCAACAACATGTTTTGGCAATTGTTGTACGACATGCTATCAAAAACAAATGTACACCAATCACTTACACAAATTTAATTTCAATATGATTTTACCACACAGTACATACAAATAATTAAAAAAAAATATATATTTCCACCATTTTTTTTTTCAATAACATCTATTTTTATATGTAGTCTTTGCTTTATTTCACATATGAAAAAAACAATGACAGTTCAATTATGCACTGACTTTTAATAACCCTATTGGCGGTGATATCCCTATTGCGCTGGGTGTTAATGATGAACTTTCATCGGAATTTCGCTTTCACATCAATAAGACACATTTAACCATGGGAAAACCTGAAATAATGTACAACTTGAACCAATAGTCTTCCACGCGACTACGTGTGAGCAACATAACTAGAACCACCGCTCTGGTACTGCAAATGACGTTTGTTGCAAAAACAAAAACATCCAAACAAAGTCCAAATGCAATGATTACACCAAATTTGTTATCACTGACAATATTGATAACAATTTTTCTTCCTCACGAACGTACAACACGGACAACTCAGCGTAAGATGCCCTCCCGGACCGGTCTCCTGACAGCGATACATTTGGCCAACATAGCGAAAACTCTTGCCGCAACGCGCCCGTTTGCCCTGAACACCCTCTACCTGCAGTTTCATCCGCAAGTGGCCGCCAACGTGAGCTGTCCCCGGGCGCTCGGTAGATTCGTCGCGAGCGTCTACCAATCGTCCGTCACCTGGCTCGGGAAGGAGGTGGACCTCCGTATAGTGACGGGTTCGTTGCGCAGCCACAATGGAGCGAATTTCGAAGCGTTCGCTAAAAAATCACGTCCCGCGACGGTGGATTATCTGTTTTACGACTACGCGCTCGGTGCAGCCGGCGAGGAGCACCGTCTCGCAGAGCGATTCCCGGGTGTACAGGTGGTCGAACTGAATAAGACCGATGCTGAACGGGTCACACTCCCAGCGGCACTCGATGAAGATCACCAAACGTACAGGAATGTGGTGCTCGGTGGTACGTTCGATCGGATCCACGCCGGTCATAAGGTGTTGCTTACACAAGCGGCCCTCCTTGCCACGGAACGGCTCGTGGTCGGCGTTACAGACGGTGGGATGATAAAGAGCAAGAAGCTGCACGAACTCATATTGCCAGCGGAGCAGCGGATAGAGCATGTGAGCGACTTCCTGCAGGATATTGATGATTCACTACGGTACGAAGTGGTTCCCATACTCGACCCTTTTGGACCGACAGCAACCGATGCGAACATGGATGTAAGTTAGGCAGCGTCAGATCATCTGTGTGCTTCTTTGTCCTAACATTTGCATTTTTCCACAAACACCTGGACCAGTTGATTGTGGTAAGCACGGAAACGGCACGCGGAGGAGCGAAGGTGAACGAGCTTCGTGAACAGAACGGATTAAATCAACTGCAAGTGTACACGATCGAACTGCTCGACGATGAAAGCACGGTAGACGACAAGGAGGACAAAATCAGCTCGAGCAATCAGCGCATGGATCTGCTCGGAACACGCCTCCGACCCCGTAAGCCTGCCCCCGCTCATCTTCCGCCGAAACCTTACATCATCGGGCTGGTTGGCGGGATAGCGGCTGGCAAAAGCAAAATGCTCGAACGCTTCCGCGATCTCGGTGCGGGCATTATCGATTGCGATAAGATTGGCCACCAGCTGTACGAACCGGGCGAGGAGTGCTACGAGCAGGTGGTGGCCACATTCGGCCGCGAAATCCTTCACCCGGACGGAACGATCAATCGCAAGGCGTTGGGTGCGATTGTGTTCTCCGATCGCGGCAAGCTCGATCAACTGAATGGCATAATGTGGGCTGCGATTGCGAAGCGGGCGAACGAGCAGATTCGTACAATGCACGCCGAGCACGGCAAGGAAGTGATCGTGATGGAAGCAGCGGTAATGCTGGCGGCCGGATGGCAAAGAAATTGTCACGAGCTGTGGTCGTGTATCGTTCCGCGTGAGGAAGCCGTCCGAAGGCTGATGGAACGTAATCAGTTTACCGAACAGGATGCAATTGCGCGGGTAGAATCGCAACCGGCTAGCAATGAGGAGATGGTGCGACATTCGGACGTTGTTTTCAGCACGTTGTGGAGTTACGAATATTCACAGCAACAGGCAGAGAGGGCTTGGGCCATTGTGCAGCGGGATTTAAAGTTGAAGCTTTAAAACATTCACTACTGTGTGTGAACAAAATGCAATAGAACTCACATACGTACCTCGGATGTTAAGTTATGGTCATGGTTTACTGGGAATTAATCTATATTCTATGTTATTGGAAATTAAACTGGAATAGGTTGAGTACTTCGCATAAATAGCTAATCCAATTATAAAGTAACACTCCACAGTTGTTTACACGCCGGGCAGTTGGTCAATCGTCGGAGATACTTTTTCAAGCAATCCTTGTGCAAAATCTGCGGGCAAGAAGCGCACCGAACACCCTGTACAACCGGAAAAGTATAATAACATAATTTTTATGAACTTGCAAAACCTTTACTTTTATGCACTCGCTATACTCACGTAAAATATTGTCACATTGCACAGACAGCATCGCGTTATAACGTCGGCATAGTTTTTGTTGAGATACTTCTCAAACTCCACGATCGCCTTCGGTCCAAAGTAGCACTTATCCTCCAGCACCAAAAAGTAGCCCAACTGTTCCCACTCGCTCAGCAGCTGTTCGGCGCGTGGCTTCGCAACCGCTTTCATCCCATCACCGGCCGTTTCGTTCGTCAGATTTAGACACACCATCGATCCGAGCGTGTGGTCTTCGCTCAGCATAAGCTCCCGCAGCAGCACTCGGAAGTAGTGCAACTCGGCGGCGGTGTAGAAGTTTTGCTGCAGATCGATCGGCGACTCTTGCAGGTTGACAAACACGAAAAAATCCATCTCGGTGGGTTCATGATGTGTGTAAGCGATCTTCTGGTCGAACCGATAGATACGCTCGTTTATTTTTGCCACCACATTAACCAGATCGTCCTCGTTTGGAATGGCATCGCTGTCGCCAACTGCAAGAAATGGTCAGGGTTATAGCAAATCGGAGCAGAACTTACGGTTGGATTTGATACTCACACCGTGCGTAGATGCCGATCAGTATGTCGAGTGCCTGCTGCTTGGAAAGCGTACCGTGGTTGGAGCACGCTTGCAGAAACGCCCTGTGTACGTCGGTATATGACATAGCTTTATTTGAAGCACAAATTACTAGGAAAATAATGCTATTTATAAAGTACTTCTTAACTAATTCGTAATTCTGCACAGTTGAAATTTGCCGCTTTTTTTAAAAAACAAACAATAACATACTGAAATGACAGCAACTGACAGCTGACTGCTTCCCAAACAACAAAACGCTTTGTTTCGCAAAGTAACGCTTGGAAATCGTATTGCAAATCTCGACAACGAATAACATTTTAATTGATATTCTTGTTTCGCTCAAATTGTAGAATGAAAAACTAATGTAATTTCATAAACAACTCTCTGTATCTTTAGTTTTTCCTCCGTTTTCTGTGCAATGAGACATTGGTGGCTTTTCGATGGTGTTAGAGCACCGTTATTTCACCATCTACGAGGTTTTGTAATAGTTAAAAACATTATCGTCAGTGAACAACTTATTAGAAAAAAATATATAAATCGAAATTTTATGTTGAACTGTACATTTAAAATGTATGTAAAATGCTAAAACTTTTTTGAAAATTTACAATCCCTGGGACAAGGATGGCGCGTGAAAACCTGGTTTACCGACATTGACATGAAATGAACGAAAGATAAAGCGGATAATGCAACAGGATGCCTTGTATTTATAAGCACTTTTTGGCAACAGTCAGCTGTGATCTGCAAAAACTGGTCAATATACTTCATCGCGACGGTTGGGTCAAATGGATGTTCGAAACTTTACCCACCTTCATTTTGATGGGCTCATAACCATTTCGAAAACGCATCCATGATTCGGCGTTTTGACACTCTCGAAAGTTTCCGTGGCTGCCATTTTTTATTTAATTTTTCCCACTGGTACTTTTTTTGTTTACATTTTTTCAACTTTCGAGCCAAGCTGACCGGACACGTCCATCGTCCTTGCGATTGTGAGTAATGATTAGTCAGCAGTTTATAAGGAAATATTGAGTGTGTTGTTTTCTTTCTATATTATCCTCGCCGACGAACGGGCGGTGTGCCGTGAAAACTTCATTTGTCATCGTCTTGGCCTCCTCCGCTCTCGGCGGCGCGTTGTGTTATTTACTCTCGTAAAAACAACAGTCAGTGACGGAACTACGTAGGGTTGTATTAGGAAGTGTGTAAATCCACACGATTTCGGCTAAAGAATCGGCCAGTAAACCAGCAGCATGTCGGTAAAGACCATCAACGACGAGGGACACTTCCAGGCCGAACTGTCGGGCGCTGGCGGTAAGCTGGTGGTTGTCGATTTCACAGCGACCTGGTGCGGGCCCTGCCGCAATATTGCCCCGTTGTTTGAGCAGCTGCCGGCGAAGTATCCGAAAGCCGTGTTCCTTAAGGTGGACGTTGACAAATGTGCCGAAACGGCGGCGACTCAGGGTGTGTCCGCGATGCCAACCTTCATCTTCTACCGTGCCAGGGTAACGCAGACCGGACGAGTGCGTTGTTGACGAGACATACTAACGGTTGGAATGTGTTGATCCCCTTGCAGACCAAAATCGATCGACTACAGGGCGCAGACATCAACGGGCTAGAGGCAAAGATACAGAAACACTATGCGGCCAGCGTAGATGAGTCCGGAGAGGACTACGGTCAGGGCATGGTAAGCGAATCGACGAGAAATGCCACAGGAAGACAACATCATTCACGTTTACCTTTCACTCTCAGCTCGACCTCAACACTTTCATCCAGAAGAACCAGTGCGAGTGCCTGAACGAGGCGGACGATCATCCGTGGACGAATGCGCTCACCGCGACCGGTGGCCACCTGGCGTCGGACTGCGACGAGCAGCTGATCATATCGGTCACCTTCAACCAGGTCGTGAAGCTACACTCGCTGAAGATCAAGGCGCCGCCAACGCACGGACCGAAGCACATCAAGCTGTTCATTAATCAGCCGCGCACGCTCGACTTCGATATGGCCGACTCGTACGTGTCGGTGCAGGATCTGGAGGTGGACCCGAAGGATCTGGAAACGGGCAACCCGATGAAGCTGCGGTTCGTCAAGTTCCAGAACGTGCAGAACATACAGCTGTTTGTGAAGGACAATCAGTCGGGAGGCGAGACGACCATCATCGACCATCTGGCCTTCATCGGGCAGCCGATCGCGACGACGAAGATGGACGATTTCCAGCGTGTGGCCGGAAAGAAGGGCGAAAGTCACTAGGGAATGCTAATGTCTGAGGGTGCTTCCCTTTGTCGTCGGCGCAAAGGAATCGTGTCCGGGAAACGAAGGCGACTGATCTGTTTGCAATTCTTTCATTCTCATGAATCGCAGGTATGGTTTAATAAAAAAGGAGCTCTATAACAACCAAATGCTGGAATAATCTCTACATGATTCTTGTTTCATACGCTGTCTTTAGGGTTTAACTATGGTACTACTTTTATTTTGTATTTCAATGTATTTTATAACACATCTTCATTGGTTCTCTCAGTTGTTTATTTTTCTTAGCGGATTTTCCTTGTACCATGTATCCTTGTTTGTATCATGAAACACATGTTTAATTTGATGCCCATTCTTGATATAGATTCATATAATAGGTCATAGCATTTCTGCCGTACCTTTAATCTTGTCTTTGTTAATATCCTATATTTTGTTTCTGTTTCTTTATTTAAATGATGTTAGTTTTCTAATAAAAAAACGAATTAGAAGTTGTTGATAAAAAAAAACAAAATTTAATTATAAAAACAAAATGATTGCTAAATATTATTTTCAACGTTAAGTTGATCGATTATCGCCTTGTCCCTAAATATTAGTGTTACTAAAATCAATAATAGGTTATCTTTTTGTTTGTACCAGGAGTTCACGGTGTTATTCACACACCTTCCGATTAAAAACTTTTCTTTAACTTAATTTTAAATTAAAGATTTTATTTCGTGAACATAACATATGACATAAGACATCTGCTAGGCAAAAAGGCACGATTGACTAACACGATAACGCCGGTAAAAAAATAACAAAATTGAACTATAGTTAAGAAACTTGTTCATTTTAACTAATTCAAATGGAAGAGCACCATCCCTTCAAAAGAAAATGATTACGGAAAAATATTCATGACGCAACAAACATTTTTCTTGCTTATAAAGACATTAAAATTATAAAGTTGAAAATGCTTTTATGCAATAATTAACCCATGAACAACAATGATATATTAATTTTATCGCAGAAATGAAACAGAATACCTAAACATTTTCATAACTTTTGGTTTTCAGTTTCATTCGTACATACCAAGGAATATATACCGATTTTAATTTGTTATGAAATTCGTTGAACAATCCAATTCGTAATGAGTTGCGTTGTTTTAAATTCATAATTTCGTCCAATGTTCCAATTACCCAATTCAAATGTTCTAATCAAGCTCGAGACATATTTTTTTCGTGAGTTTTAAGTAATACTTTCTCCTTTTTAAAACTACCATTTTGAAAAATACAAATTTAATTTATGTGATATTTTGTAAATTTGCAGCAATTATACATAGATAAAACTTACTCAATTGCATGAAATAATAATAATCAGATGAATAGACTCTCTGTTAGTTATATTAAGAGCAGAATTATGCCCTCCATATGCCATGCTTTAAATCCCAAAAACGCAAGCCTCAACCATTCAGAGCAATAACTCAGATGATTATCCAAGCAATGGTCTAAAGAATTCAGATCCCTGCTTATCTGTTGCAGCTGTCATGAACAGGAGATGTGGATTTCGTTGGCCCTAGCTGAACATCAAAGCGTCGGTAAAGATGGCCACACAGCGTAGTAAAACTCGGTTCGCTGCAACATTTGCACCATTTCTCGCCTGAGACTGAAAAAGCGTACTGTCCCCTATTGTCAATCACGCTAGAATGGCAATATTCTTATCTAATTTGCGCAGACTTAAGTATCTGCTGAGGGCGCAAGATAGTACCATCGAGAAGGAGCTTTTAATTACTGACGTATAATGTTCTGTAGGTAAAATATCAACTACTGAGATAAAGTAAAACAAACAAAAACATGTCTGTAAGCATCAACTATGGTACCTATCTTAATGTTGTATTTTATCAATAGCTAATAGGTAATAATCACCTTAGTTTCCTTGGGGTTTGTTTTGATTATTCTCTCTATTATTTACTGAGTTGTAGTTGATAATCAAAACCGACTATCAATGAATTTTTGCTTATAACAAACTGTAACATTTTATCGTCTTAGACAAAATTGCTCCTTGCATCATAACTCACACACGTAAACTCGTTTTATTACACAAACAATCGTTTTAAAATCTATGAAAAACGATTATTTTCATCGTTTTTTAACGATTATTTTTAATATGTTATGACCCCTTCCATGCAGTTTTTAGGAACTTCCCTGTCTCCCCTGTCCGGAATTGAGCTTAGGATGAGCTTCCATTCGTTTATATGTCATTTGTACAACCAATTATTAAATCAACGCACTATTAACGCTTCACGAAGGCACTGCACTGCCACCGACTCGGTGCTCGTACACGTTTCGCATCCCTTCGTTAATCACAGAAATCAATGTGCAACTTCCCCAAATGAGCACAAAACACACGTGCCAATTTAATCTCTGCACGCTCGAGCACGCTCTACCGCTCCCCGACATCACACGCCCATATCGACTTATTTTTAATGCTAATTCAATATCTTACACGCATTATGTCGCAACCGTCGCTTCACAGGGCGTCATAATTTCATTTCACCCTCACTTAGAAGGCTTTCACGAGCGAGCCGGGCGAGTGCGAAACGAAATCGAATCGTACACGGCATCAAACACTTTCGAATTATTAAGCAGCAGCGCCGTACGCGAGTTTTCCCGGTTGCGTGGTGCGTACACCTACTGCAGCACCTTCCGCCAGCTCACACTGGCGGCGCGTGCAGAGCAACAGCGGCCCAGACATTCATCTTAACCTGTTAACTGATTTATTGGCCTCCGGAAGTCACCGTGCGTCGGTCCGTCGTCAGGGTAAAATGTTTAATTAAATTCTTGCTTTCCCGATTCTTGTTTCGTTTCGGTTCGCTTCTCGCTCGGAGCGGCTGTTCTTCTGCACTTAGCATTAATAAATCGGTGCAAAAAGTGGGCCAACAGGATTGTATTCTGCCCGGCGCTCCCCATCACGAGCCAGAGCCCGATGGAGAAATAGTGTTACGGTCGTCAGTCCGTCGCTCGGTTCCGGAAATGATTGATTGTGGCCCAGGCCGGAAGCTCGTTCCGGCGTTGCGGATCTATTTACCTGCGGTGGCCAACATTCGCAACACGGCCCGGCGCTCACTGCTTGGTGTGCTGCATTCGAACCGTCTCAACGTTTGCCAGCGTCTCGAGCACGCTGCTGCGCTCCATCCGTCCCATCTGGTGTAGGTGCTCGGTCGCCAGCTCGATTAGATTCCGCCGGAGCGTCGGGTACGGCTGCAGAAATCCATCGAACCAATCGCGCGCTACGATGCGGTGCAGCGATGAAGCGTGAGCGTGAAATGACACGAAAAGTATTTCAATTGCAATTGCCATTCCGTGCCGGGCCCGTGCCCGGTCGTGGGGCTTGGGAGCACGCTTTATTTCCCAGGAGACCGCTCCCGGCGGCTTAGACGAGCGTCCTCTGTTGTGCGGAATTGGATTTTGCCACCAAACAGGAAATTCGTTCTCGACAACAGCAACAGCAGCAGCAGCACGGATTGCGTGAAAGCTGTTGACAGCAGTGCCGGAAGCGGGGCGAAAGGTTAATAAACTGCAGACACCCACGGCCACGTTTGGAAAATGCAATCACACAGGTGCAACAGGGTTGGCCGGGTCTCCGTCAAGAACAAGACATACTAAAAGGCCGTACACTGGTGGTGAGCCAACAGTAGGAATTTCGAACGCATACTCACACAGCAGATAGAGTTCGGAGTTTTCCACCGCGACCAGGTTTGGGAATTTCTGAAGAGAAAAAACAAACCACAGCCCGGGTTAGTGTATCGGTTTGTGTTCAATGAACATCCCGAACGCACCACCATGTCCTCGTCGAAGAGCAGCTGATATTCTCCAAAATGTTCGCCATCTTCCAGATGCAACACCTCCTTCCATCCGCCCGTATAGATGCCGACCGTCCCGGACACGATGAACACCATGTTCCAGTTGCGTTTGTCAGCCGCACCGGTACCGGTCCCTTCCCACCGCGCGATGATGTCGTTCTTCATGAACAGCTGGAAGTCGAGCGCGAGCGCCACCGTCATCAGCTGCCGGTCGGACAGGACGGCTCGGAACAGTGGACAGGCGCGTAGCAGAGGGCCAAGAATTTCCATTCGTATTTCGCCGAAAAGCTGCGGTACGGAAGAGACGTCAACAGATGGACATCACACAGTTGAATTTATGTATTGCTGCCGTAGGAAGGGTCGTTCGTCACCTGCTCCCCCAGCACCGACCGGATCAACGACCAGCGGCTGTAGATCTTCGGGTGGCGTATGTCGTAGTAGGCTAGGATTTGCTTCTGCAGTGCGGCCGGCAGCTGCTCGTGGCGCATGTAGTTGCTCAGCTCGTAGCGACATTCGTGGTACTGCCCGGTGAAACATACGCAGACGCATTAGCATACGCAAACAAACATACCAGGGAATTGTGGTCCGGCTTACCTTGCTCGTGCTGGAGAACAGAATGCGTATGAAAATAAGCAGCTCGGCCAGGAGATATATCTTCAGCATGTAGCCGCTCACGGTGTACGCAAGCGACATCAGCATGTCGTCGTACGTCATGGATTCGTTGAAGTCGTGCGTGATGTGCGTCACGGTGTAGAGCGTGCGGTACGCACATTCCATGTAGCGAACCACTGGCCGAGGAGCACGGGAAGTAATAGATGGTAAACATCGAACTGAAATCACACCGGGAGCTACTTACGGGACGACTGGTTCCAGAACGCCATCTTCATCGTCCACGAGCGTGGATCAATCTGTGCCGGATCGGTGCCCTGTACAAGCCGCACCACCAGAAATATCAGACAGGTGCACCAGTGGAACATCGTCAGCACGGTGGCCAAGATGGCGGTGAACTTGATGACGTTGCGGCGCAAGCCCGTCCGCTGGCAGAGGCTGCGAATGTAGCGGAGGAAGGTACGGAATCGGAAGATCTTAATCACGGACAGGAGACTCCACAGGTCCCACAGGCAGCCGGGATGAAAGTCCAGCTTGTGCAGGCAGTAGAGCAGCGAGTTATCGAGCGTCCAGGAGGGAATCTGTAAATCGAAGCGTGTTGTTAGCTTTTTGCTGGATTCCAACGGTCACGGGCACCGTTACCAGACGCGTTATCAGTGGATCTGGTGCGGAACTGATGACGTCGATCCAGAACCACATACGGAGGTAGCGCTTTCGAATGTTTTTCAGGTCGAGATCCACCCGCTGTCTGCTCCGGTGGTACGTTCCGGTGAACATCGACATCGCTACGTCGGCGAGGCAAATGAAATCTGCGGAATGCAATACGTGTGGTATCCTGAAATCGGTGTACAAAAGCACAAACTCACCCGTAGCCAGTAGTACCATGTGGAAGGCCGTGAAGGGATAGTAGTCCCCGACGCGGAACAAAAATATCACATCGTACGGAATCATCTGAAAGGCGGTCGCGAACGTTACTATCATCAGGCACTCCCAGATGAATCTGTAATGAGCGGCGAGAACAATGCACTGGTGCGACACTATAGCTTAGGTCATTTAATTAGCAACCACAAATGGTCCCGCGCTTACCGGAAGTAGCTGAACGGATGTATCGTATCCGGGAAGTACGTGAGCTGGCGCGACATTTCGCGCTTTATGGCCGTATCGCTGCGAAAGACCAACCGCGTCACGGGACTGTGGTGATCGATCAGGCACATTCGGCGCCACCAGCGTGCGATTCTGCAAACAAAGCAGGCTCAGTAAGGCGGGAACGCCGGTTCGCACCAGGCACCGGAAACATCCTCTCATTAGCGTGATATGCGTGCCGAAACCCAGCGAGCGAACGTACCGAAAATTTCCAACTAATCCCGCACCGCCTGGCCGGTGTAAACGGGAGCCAAAAAGTTCGCTATCGCTCCTCGGTGCGTTAAATTAGAGCTTACCTGCGTAGGACGGTATCGGCGGGTATTAACAGCCGCACCAGATCGACGTCATGGCTGACCGTACAGTCGTGCGATGGAAAATTCCTATTTCGGCCCGGGGCCTTGCCGCGCACCGTTGGCGGTACCTTTGGGAGTTCTTGACGTGCGTGGGACGCGTTCTGGGCGCCGGTGAAACGAGCGTTCAATTTTTTGCCCATTTTCATGCTGGCTACAACGAAACGCAAAAAAAAACACGCTCCCCGGAGCTTTGGAATCAATTAGTCGGGGCAGGGCTGTTGAATCTTTCTCGGCACAATCTCTGCTTCCAACTCTCTGCGTCCTACTGTATGCACAGGCTTCAGCTCGGGGAGGAGAAAAATGGGAACTTCCAGTGCCTACTGAGAGTCGCGTGCTTTGTGTCTATGAAGCGCAGCAAAGAAAAACACGAAGAATAAAAAATCGTGCCAAAATGTACGTAAAACATGTATAGCCAAAACAGATAACTTGTTGGAAAACTGATAATCGAAAGTGATAAAAAACATTTTTGTATCCACTGTTCATCCAATAAGTACACTCCAATACGTACATAGAACTTGATAGTAACAGTAGTAATTACTTATTTGATGCTACCTTTTACTGTATTGGTAGCGATGTGGGCCTTCACATGACAGGATTGGTAGCGAAATCACATCTGGAGCTTCTCCCATTAGCAAGGCGTACCTATCTGGCTATGGTTTGGTTTGGTGCTAGTGTTGTTAACTCAGTTTTGTAACCCTTAAGATGCATGTCCTCAAGGTCGTCACGATAAAAATGGAGAAGGTTTTTGTATTTGCATATTTTCAAGTGGCGCTTTAAGTAAAACTTTACATGGTTTTTCATATTAACATAAGGTGTCACATGTTGGATTAGCGCGTAAGCTATTTGCTACACTTTTCATATATTTTTATTATAGCGTATTAATAAAATTGTTTAAGTTGTCTCAACATGTTATAGTAGTGTTAGAAGAATCGTAAAAATGTGTTCAACAATTATTAATACCAAATATCATAAAATAGTTTAAAAAAATAATTATTTTTATTTTTTACATTTAAAAACATATAAACAAAAAAAGTTTCAAATATTTTTTACAATTATTAAAATTTGAAGTATTGCATTTTTCAATTTTAATTTAATTTGTTTTTTACTTTGAAGTATTTCAATTTGAATATTTTTTTATTTAAATATAAAAACGCAATGATGAACAATAAAAGATAGTTAATATGAAAAAAAATATTTGAATAATGTAAAAATAGAAGAATGAAAATATTAAGTGTTTAAAACACGCTATTTCGTTTCGGTTAATTTCGTTTCTGTAATAGTTTTCTTTCATTTTTTTTTCAAAACACTTTTCAACCATACTTTTCATGTCCAAAAATAACATTTTTATCATAAAATGCAATTGCAAACTGCATGAAATCCATTCCATGAATGATGTTTTCTAAAAATGCTCATACCGATAATCGCACACATCAACTCCAGCTGTTGCCGACGCAAAAATGTATTTCAACAAAAAGTTGGGTCCCATCGCGAAATAGAGCGGGAAATACGACCCACGCCACGCGCATTGCAAAGGCCTCAGTTCGGCCAACGAAATACAAGCGCGGCAGATGACCTCGGTCAAACAACTTTGAAATCGGCGAGCGCCACGTGCCACGTGCAATGGTTGGTCGCTCTGTCAGTTAGTATTTAAGGAATCAAAATTAGTAATAAAGCAGCATTCAACAAGAATTGAACGGTTCTTATTATTCGGAGGACTCCTCCGGCCTAACATAGAAAGAAAAACGGCATAACCGGACCAAGAAGTATCTTGCGGTTCGGAGAGGCGTGATTGGAGGACTCAGCCAGCTCGGTGTATCACACCGGCGCTGGTCCCTGCGACGGAGGATCTCCGGCGACAGCTAACACCAGCCATACTATAGTCAGTGCATGGCAAAAGTATTTATGATAATAGGAATAGTTTCCATTTTATCAAATGCTAGGATGTCGAAATTTTCGGCAGCATGCAAACGAATAAGGTTATTGTTGCCCCTTACTGAGATTTTCTCATTTGTCGTCTCTAGAGTGTGTGTCTCCCGGGAAAAGTGACTGATCGTGCGATAACAGTTTTTAAAGTAGTAATCATAGAGAAAGAAGATGAAAAGTAATTTAAAATGTTATTTTACACTGTTTGATGTCTTAACGATTAACTAAACGCTTAACGATTTTTTCTAAACACCATATGTCTACGACAAGGCCAGTGGTAGTTCGTACTTGTGTGAATGTTTTTTTTTTGTAAAATAGGTTAAATTTATCCTTAAGCTTTCTGCGTCTTTAAAAATATGCGATCAATTTTTCCTTTCCGTCCATACCCAATTTGTCTCACCAATATCTTGAAATTGGTGGCTCGAAAAAGGATCCTGCTAAATGAACGATAGCTTCCACGTGCGCGAAAGTTAGTGTGAT